>JAECMU010029184.1:2410-13728 GCA_016106625.1 Dracogyra subfuscus | reverse complement strand
AACCATTAATTTTACTAAGTCGTTTTTGTTTATTCCTTAAAATTACCGATATCGGGTCCACATTGACTTAAAATGGAGAAAGATGCATTAATATTCGGTGCGTGTCACATGACCTCACAAGTGCCAGATCAACAAGGCCAAAGAATTGAATTTTTACGATTTTAAAGACCCCTGTTGTTAAGACTTGTTTTCAATTATGATATTCGATCTGCATAAGGTATGCTACATTTATGTGCCTCTGTTGTAGTGAATAGTATTCATAATCCATTAATAACAGTTGTAAATAATTTTGAGTATATAAATTGTCTTAATTTTGAATCAATTCATTAAAAAAATGATACTTTACAAACTATTCGCAGGTATGAACGTAATGCCGGTCAGTATTGACATCAAGTGTGAGCGACGTGTGTTGATAAAACGTGGACCGGACCAGAACGCTTGACAAATATAATTTTTCCTTTAAACAAATTAATAAATTAAGTGTTTGGCAACTGTGCATAATTAAGAAACATATATATTTTTCATGTAGTTGTTTAAAAATGAAAAATGACAATCCGTAAATGTGCAGTACGATACTGTTTGTAAACGCATGCGCCTGAACGCAGTTACAAACGTCGCATCCTTTCCTGTTTACCAGAGGGTGTTTCATTTTTATTTATTAGAATGGATTTATTTTACTCCACATTGTTGATTTTTTTCGTTACTTGACTGCAATTTATTTTATTTCACGTATTGTAGCTGAAAAATGTAGAATATTTCCATAAATATGGTATTTGTGTTTTTATCGTTAGGTGAACGCAGTATGGGTTGTCGATGGTATATTATACATGATATAGGCCTAAAGCTGTAAGTTGTAACCCCAAAATAATAAAAATTATTAAAAAAACCCAAATAATTTTATGACTATGATTTTATAAATATAGCTACATTATTAATTACCAGATGAAAAGCACAGTAAATATATTTCGCAATCTTGACTCATGTCTATAATTGCAGGTCCAAAAAACATGCACTCATCATCAGGATGTGCGGTCACAAACAAAATACGTTTTTTATTAAAATTTGTCGAAAATCGTCTTCTAACATTCAATACTACAATTATAACATAAATTAAAACAGAAAGGGTCAAAAATGTGTATGCTATTAAAAGGAGAGGATGCATTATTTCAGACTTTTTAAATAAAATAAATATCACAAAAATAAATTGTTGACAATATCAACCATTTTGGGTTTTTTCGATAATACTTGCTAAACAGATATAGGAAATTGATTGCAATTTCAATCATGTTTACAACTTAATATTATTTTTAATGTTAAAAATATTATATATCATAATATTTATTATGAATATTTAATTCAGTAAAGTATTATTTTTATACAATTATATATTTACTAATAAACATAAACATATGTTGTAGTGTAGATAGTATCATTGCCAATATGCTTTTCGATATGTTGTTAATAGTATATTATTTTTGTTTAAAAGCCTATTTATGAATCAGATGTTACATAAACTATAAACTTGTATTTAAATTATAGTCCGCTAATAAATAATGATTAATTATATTTGTTTGTATAAAATAGTTAACACGATAATCGAAAATGGATTCATGAAAACATGGTTTCCAGGCAACGGCGTCCATATTTAAGAGAAATAACGGAACGGTGTATGCTTTGAACGAGTTATAGTAAAAACATAATTTTTTTATAACTTAAAATGTCCGACAAGGAAGAGGATGGAACTTTGGAACAGACTTCATCCTCAGAACAAGTGCCAGACGGAGACGCTTTGAATAAGCAGAAGGATGTGTCTGACGAAGACACGACTGGTGATCCGAAAAGTGTGCCAGTTACCACTGAATCTGATGTACCTGCAGAAGATGTGAAAGAACCTGAAAAGGATGTGATTTGGGGAATACCAGACGAAAAACATGGCGGCGACGATAGTATTGGCATCTTAGAAGACCAACAAAACGACAGTGTCACAGACCAGACTAAAGAAACTGAGAAAGAGGGAGACACAACTGGTGAACCTATCACAAAACTACGTACAGACCCAGATCCAGTTATAATTGGATCGGATGCACCAGCAGATGATTCAGAAGAAATGGAAAAGGGTGTGACTTGGGGAATACCAGACGAAAAGGTTGTCGGTGATGATAGTATTGGTATTGAAGACAGTGAAACTACAGGTGAACAAACACAAATAACTGAAAAGGATGTGATTTGGGGAATACCAGACGAAAAACATGGCGGCGATGATAGTATTGGCATCTTGGAAGACCAACAAAATGACAGTGTCACAGACCAGACTAAAGAAACTCAGAAAGAGGGAGACACAACTGGTGAATCTATTACAAAACTACGTACAGACCCAGATCCAGTTATAATTGGATCGGATAAACCAGCAGATGATTCAGAAGAAATGGAAAAGGGTGTGACTTGGGGAATACCAGACGAAAAGGTTGGCGGTGATGATAGTATTGGTATTGAAGACAGTGAAACTACAGGTGAACAAGCACAAATAACTGATAATATTGCCGAGACTGATGCCACAGAGGCTGACGGTCAAGAAACGTTCCCACCAGAGGAAGTGGAAGGTGAGGTGGAGGCAGCTCAAACTGCATCGGTAGAAGAAACTAAAGTTGAGCAGGAAGAGTCAAAACAAGAAATAAAAGAAGGGGATGCAAAAGAAGTAACTGATGATGCTGCAGATGTTTCTGAAACAGTTGAAGATGCAGGTGCCACTGATGCTGTAGTAAGTGAAGACCAAACAACACCTCCATCAGGGGTTGTTGAAGGTGAAACTTTGGATGCAGCTGAAAAGCCAGCCGATGAAGGGGCTGATACCGAGGGCAGAGAAAAAGAACAGGAAGAGGGCAAGGAACAAGAACAGGTAGAGGGCAAGGAACAAGAACAGGAAGAGGGCAAGGAACAGGTAGAGGGCAAGGAACAAGAACAGGAAGAGGGCAAAGAAAAGGTAGAGGGCAAGGAACAAGAACAGGAAGAGGGTAAAGAACAAGAACCAGAAAAGGGCACTGTTTCCCCAAAAGAACAAGAAGGCACCACTGATGATATTCAGAGAACAACGTCTGGTCCTCAAACAGATCAACAAGACGTTCCTGGTTCATTATTTAAAGAAACAACAGGTACTTCAGATGCTGAAAACATTCCAGAACCACCACGCATTCCTTCAGCTGAACGGACTGGAACATCTCTCGGTGGAGGATCTATGTCAACCTCTGCTTTGGTAATACACTGTTTGCATTATTTGACTATTGTGTGTGCTTGCCTGTTTTCACTTTCATTTGACTGTGTGTTTAATTTATCTTTATGATTGTTTACCCTAATTATTTTGACATTTTATTTCATAAGCCTGTTTTATATATGACATGTTCGCAAATGTTAGTCGTTACTATTGTTTACCCTAATTATTTTGACATTTCATTTCATAAGCCTGTTTTATAAATGACATGTTCACACATGCTATTCAGATAAATGGTACCCAAATGGTATCTGTAAATCAGTGTTCGAAATAAGCACTTGTCCGTTTGTCTTGACAAATAAAAATCTGCTTGGACAAACAAAATGCACCTCTATGGTTGTCCGTTGGACAAATACAAATGTTCAATGCAATTTAATTTTGAGCAATCAAAAACATGAAACCATATATTTGCACAAGTGGAAATATTGCCAGACAAGTAGATTTCTAGATGTATTTGTCTGGTGGACTATGACATTCTGCTTCACAGTGTAAAGTGCACGTTTCTATGTAGACACATTCTGATATAGTAGAAGTAAAAATAGTGGGATAGAAAAGAAATGTTACAACACCTCAACACATTTTAAACAGGCTGTTTTGTGTATATTTTGACACTTTGATCTTGACAGTAAGAGACGAAACCTTCAGTGACCAGATAGGCAGCACTGACACTTATTTATATATTTCCCCCAAAATTAGAAAGCTTATATTTGAACACTGGTTTGGTTGGAGAAAACTATAAGTTCACTGAGATGATCGATTCTGTAATCCATCACACCCAAGGTGAGTGCTCTGTTACTAAGCTACAAGCCCCACTCCTACCCCAATCCCCATAGTGGAAATTGATCTTGTGAGTGTTTACTCTTAAAGCATAGCCTTACTCCTACAAGTATATATATTGCACAAATCTGAAGCCATTTCTTTTGACATTTTTATCTCGCTTTTTGCAGAATATTGTGTGGTCCTTTGGTCTGAATCGCAGTGTGCCGGTATTAAACTTGACGGATGGTGTAAGGAAGGTTATTATGTATGCCTGTGCCCATGTTGGTGTGCTGTATGACTTTCACAACAACAGACAGCATATTCTTCAGGGACATGTAAGTTACTGATTTAGTTCTTTTTCATCCAGTATTTTTATATTTACTAACCCAGCTTACTTGTATTTTTTATTTTTTTAATAGACCTACAAGCCTGGAACATGATGAATTTTATCGGCAGTCACAGTGGCATGACTAGATGTTGACATACAATGTATATGAAAATAATGTTATAAATTTTTCTAAAGCACAAATACTGACATAAGGTAATCAGAACACAGTTTACATTTTTACAAGGTATCTACCATTAGTTGGCAGCAAGGCATCTTGTATATATACACTTTTGCATAGGAAAGACTCTACCATAAGCTTCTTATATCTGTTAGGTCTATCTACTAAAGAAGTCAATCATGTGACACATTACATCTGAGGTGGCAGTGTTAGTAATGCACACAAAATATGAATGTTGATATTCGGAGCTGTTCCACAATTGGTTACATTGGAGAGGCAAGGGGCACTGTAATTTTGATTATTTCTTACCTTGTGTGACTACTGTAATTTTTTAAAAATAAATACGTAATTTGTTTATTTGGTTGTGGTGACTATTCTAAAATTAAGCCTGGAACAATCCTGTTTTTAGCCGCAGTTTATTGTGAGAATACCAAAATAGATATTTCTTCATAGTATGTGCATTCTTTGAAAAGATTTTCTAAAAATGTTGGATAATTAAACAGCTAAATACCTCTGACTGTTTCAGGCCAATCCGATCACGTGCATATGTGTGAGTGAAGACAAGCGATGGCTAGTCACGGGTGACAAAGGACCTGATGCGATGGTTATTTTCTGGGATACTTACACTGGGTATGCTCATTTTATATAAAATAAATACAATCTACTGATTATATGTCTGCATATCAATTCATACATGATGTAGGATTGAAAATAATAATTACATTCTTCTATGCAGCTAAATTTCAAGTCGGCATTCTAAATAAGCATTTGTCCATTTGTCCTAACAAGTGAACATTCGCATGGACAAGCAAAATGTACTTTGGTGGTTATCTGTTGAACAAATAAAACTGTTCAATGCAGTTTCATTTTGAGCAACCAAGAACATTGTCCTTGCATTTGAATAAAAGAAATCGTTTATTTCGACATGTGAAATTATAGGTAGATAAACAGATTTTTAGATGTACTTGTCCGGTGGACTAGTGAAATTTTCCACTTATTTCCATCACTGCAAGTATGCTGTCCTGGGTGTCAATTGTGAGCCGAGATTGCCAACTTGAGAAGTAAAAGTTGAAAACTTAAGATGTAGCTTAGCAATATTTACAGTCCATCAAATGGGAATCGATGAATTATCAGCATGTACTGTAAAGTAATGGTAAAACTCATAAAAAAAAGTTTATTATTAAGTTTTAAACATGCATATAAGCCTTTTAATATGCAAATATAAAACTGCTTTTCAGCATTCCTATCCAAACGCTGTTTGACTCTAGCCCTGATGGTGGAGTTGTGGCCATCACTCTGTCTCCAGATGCCAGATACCTCGCGACACTGAGTGCCCAGAAAGAACAGGTTAGCTTTGACAACCTAACTACAGTTGTTGGTAGTCTGTGGATTGGGAATGGAAACTAGTGTAAAGCATGAAATTAATGCACAAGAGAGAGATTACTGCAAAAAGTGCAAGATGGTAACAGACACATTATTTTCATTACACATGTAAAACTTAAAACATGACACTGTGAACAGATGAAGTATTATTTCACTTAGAATAAATAAACAATCAATTTAGTGATCGAAAAATTCCCACATAATAAACAGAATTTTGAAGGATGCTTCCTTGTACATATTGTTTAATCATCAGATATGTCACACCTATGTGACTGGGTCCAAAATGCTTGAAAAAGCTATTTTTGTTACCACATAGGTTACAATCTTTTATTAGAAGTTAGCAGTTGTTTTTTGTGCATGTTTTTACAGACAGGACAGCACATATTATGACCTCATATACAAGTTATTTATCTAGATTTAGTCATTTGTACTTTTTCTACAACTAATTAGCACTGAAGTACATGTATGAGTATAAGAATGTGAGGATATTGTTACTAACATTTGTACATTGTGTTTCAGACACTTTCCATTTGGGATTGGACAATAGATGGTGAGACGCCCATCTGCACAGCAGTGTTGAACCCGTCGTATGGTGTCCAGCACTGCGTTACGTTCAACACAGAGGACATCCACTACCTGATCAGTAACAGCGAGTCACAGTGCATCTTCTACCACTGGGTGAGCACTGCATTAACAACGCTAAACTAACCTGGCATATCTATATCATATAGTGACAGTGCCACTCGCATCCTTTTAAAGGAGGACACAATCAAGGCATTTGGCCTGGTATGCATATTCAACGATATATATAGCGCATTATTGCTTAATATCAACAAGTATAAGCGTATAGTTAATTAATAAAACAGTTAAATGTGACGGCTATTATATATAACGGGCGCACCCATTTTGTACCATCCCAGTGAATATGCCCTCTGGCGAGCTGGTGGTTACGTAATACCTAACGTGTCACGTCAGGAATTAGTCTTGGAACTGAAGAAACAATACATATGTGATTTTTCCGAATGCATCCCAATATTCTAATAATAGTCATCCCAGTAAGCTAGCAACAATTACTAGTATATATTATATTTAATAGGCCTACAAAATAAACCAAGATTGTCAAAGTGTTGAAATAACTGTATTATGGTTTAAATTAACCCACGTACGGATATAATAATCGGAGTGTTTTCTCAGTTAATTGGTCATTTCTTTCTGTGGCTCGTACCAGTAGGTGTATATTTAGACGGGTCCTTGTGAGGAGACACTGTGTCTAGACACACTTAAAAAAGACGGGTCTCTTTTATTAAGATCAGAGGGTATTGTGTGATAACCTCAAATTATAATGGACTTTACCAGTCGCCCCCCTTGATTACTGTTAAGTAATTCTATAAAACCTTTGATTAAGTAGACTTTCCCATCTAAAATCACAAAACTGACCAATTACCTAGTCCCAAAGAAAAGAAAATCATCACTTGGCTATCGTGAGTGGTCGTTTTTGCTCGAACGTATCCTACCAATAGGTCTAATATTATGCATTTCTTCTTTGGAATTTTTAAAAGAAAAAAATACTATAACTCCATTTCGTTATATTGATGCAAATTGAAATATATTTAGTTAAATAGTTTATTATACTATCAAGTCATTTATGTTGTTTTAAAAGTCAGGTTGATGAAAGCAAAGCGCCTTGTCGTAAATTAGAGAGTTTATTTACTCTGTGCATAATAGAGAAGTTCGACTGAGCTGACGTCACTTCACCCCAAACTACACCACCGGACGTCGCAAAAACAAAACAAAATGGCAGCCCCCAGTTAGCAGGAATAATCATGGTTTTTTATTAATTTTAAAATTACACACGTTTTTCATTTGTTAAAGTGTTAGTATGTATTGGTGGTCCGGGTATGTATCTTTCCAATACATAAGGCTCTTGTTGGAGTTTACTCTACCTTTAAGACCAAGCAGATTTTCAGGAAATATTTGTCCATGGTTATTTTCGTCATCTTTGAACTAAGGTGACCCTATCATCCAAAATGTGCCAGATCTATCCAATCTTCACACTCTTTTAACTTCTAACTGTACATGGCAACACTACCATGGTAACGTATCTCGCCATACTACTGTAAATATCTGGTTTCTGAAAGACAATTGCTGGTCAAATAAATAAAAAGTTGTTAATTTTGTTTTCATTCCTCTATCTGGTGCTTCGGGGCAAACATCCCCCTTCCCATCATCATTTAATGCATATGTCCTACTACTAGATAAAACATTTAAATAATAGTCTGTACCTGACCAACAAACTTAGAAATGTCTATATTCATTATTCATGTTTGATTGGAGGATCCAGTAATAACTTGAAAAGCAGTACATGTTTATGTAAACAATGTTACAATTTTTTTGTTGACAGGAAGACCGAAGTATGGAGTTCTACACGCCCCCGCTGACTGATGAAGACTTCAATAAACCTGTTGGCCGGTATAGTCAGTCCATCTTTATAGAACGGAAGGCACGAGCACTGACAGCCACATCTATAGGAAACCTTGTGGTGTGGGATAACCACAAACCACTCTCTAAAGGAGGTATGTTAATTATTTTACGTTCATCAGGTACTGAACAAAAGAAATCATCCACAAACTGTAAATTGGCGAAGCCATTCTCACATAAGTTTGTAGATGATTTATTTTTTGTTTATATCCAGATGAACATAAACGAAATAACAGACAATACTTGTAATTAAATTTGAATCATACAGGCTAATAATAACACTAAAATATCATACTTTATTTTGAATTATTTTTTATCCTTAAACAATAAGGCTCTATAAGACAACTTGCCCATATAAAATGACGTCATCAGATATGATGTTCCCTGACAACATAATTTTTACATTCATCAAAAAATTTACAAACTCCCATTGTTATGTCTGGACCAATAGGCTGAAATTTTATTATTATGCATTTGTAGTAAAAGAACAAAGTTGACTAAAGATTATATCTTATACCAAATATCATTTGACATTTATTTTGTTCTTTCTTTTCATTCATTCATTCATTCATTCATTCATTCATTCATTCATTCATTCATTCATTCATTCATTCATTCATTCATTCATCCAATCCAACCCATCCAAACCCATCCACCCAGTACAGACACACTGACTCACTCAAGGATATTATTTGATAATTTAAATAGCCAGTCGTATCCGTCATACTTGTCATTACTTAACATCCCAATGAACTGGCAGCTTCTCAATTGATGCCTTTCATTTTAATTACATATGGTTAAATATCTGATTTTGTGCTGAAGTAAATTATATTTTGTTTTTATTCATTTGGAAGGTGTGACTCAAAACATAGAAATAGCAGACAAAAAAGCTTTGAAGATTGTGAGACTGCAGGATCGAGGTATTAACGTTCTCACAAGGACAGACAAGTAAGTCATTGTTTAATCATAGTAATAATTAAAGGCACCATGTCACAGATTAGCAGATTCATTTCTGTATAATGTTGGATTATAAAAGAAACGTTTTGATTCTCTTGGGATACTGAACATCACCATCATACAACCCAACATTGTGTTTGATCTACATCAGGAGAAATGGTGTATCGATATCCTTCGTGATTTCTTGTGATCATGAATTATTTTGATTAGAAACTCTTTGTAATCATCTGTGAATGGATTAGCAACTGTTATTTAACATGTCACAGTTGTGTAGCAGTATCTAAAATTCACATAGCAAGTCACAGTGCTATGGTGAATACAATGTTCCCTGCTGACTCGAAGCAAGAAAGGTACTTGTTAGGACAAATGTATTTATTTTCAGATATTTTGTTGAGAGAATCGATCAGTCAGCTATGCATGCTAGTGTGTCTTTAAATATTAAATAAGTACATTGAGAATATAAGCCTTCTAATTCATGTATAAACAGCTGTATGTCATTGTTCATGAAAATTTGGTATACAAATTATGATGTTCATGTCTGGTGGCAATGTATAATAATCATTACATTCTTCTTGTCTTGAATCCAGCATTATATACTACAAAATGGAGTAAGCGACATCAGAACAATGCCCTTAAAGGAATATTCAGTTATTTTACTCTTTGTTTTTTTGGTCTTCTTCTTCAAACACCCCAAGCAAATGTGCATTGAGCTGCAGTTAGGTACCTCCCTACAAGTAGTTTGGCCTATCTCATCTGGTTTTTGGCAGTGATCCATATTAGTTTTCAACAGTCATTTGGGTGACCCTATCAGGAGCTGAAGCTCTCATTGGTATAGCTTTCCAAATCATTGAGACATGCATGTTACCTCACCATGTGTAGCAATAGACCATGAGATTTTACTATTTGAAATGAATATTTTGACGTGAAACGAGACTTGTTTCTTTTTTCTTAAGTTACATCGTAGCAGGAGATGTGGAAGGGCAAGTCAAATTCTACGATCAGAGATTGAAGCTGATCTACTGGTGAGTTTCTTGTCTCTAGATTGTGGGACTTTTAGAATTTAGAATTTGTTATTTTGTTTATTAAAGACAGACAGACAGATAACTCAGTATTTAACTTTGATTATGCTACTCATTCTCAAACATTGTCTTGTACTGATTGGTTAACTATTAATATCCTGACATAGATAGCAAGGCATGATCTTGATCTGTCCATTCAAAAAAACTTTAATCCTTTCCTGTGAAGTTATGTTTTTGTTCTTGCTAGATTATTTTTCTAGGATCAGACACGTGATTTGAATACACAGCTCTTCCAGTGTTCACCCATCCAGCACTTTAGCCCATGAGACCACACAGCAGCATCACTGAATTTATATTTAATTTAATCACTGTGAACCTGATACTAGTGATAATAATGTACCGGTATTCAGATTGAATACAATGAATGTTGTCAAATACTAAATCAGAAATCATAGACTTTAACTACATGCTGCATGTATGAAGTAGATTTTATTAAAGCTGTTAATCTAAGTAGGTGGGGTGGGTGGGTGGTAAGCATGGAGTCTGTAACATACTGTTATAATTATTTGTGCCAGAACTAAGATATGTTATCTAAAAGTAAACATTTCATTGTTTTCTTACAGCTATCAAGAATTGCACCTGGGGCCAGTGACAGCCATCTCCTTTGCATTCAATCCAGAATTCCAGCCAATGTGATTAGCTATTTTTATTTATGTTGTTAATCAGTATGGGGGTTGTTCGACAATATTCATGTGTAAAACTCATGGATGTGTTACGGGAATGTTATAAAGTAAAATACAACCAGTCATTGATAGTTTGTTCTTTAACTGAATTTTCTATTTAGTATTTATTACCAGCAAAATATTCAAGAATGTTGATCTACTTATGTGTCTATAATAGGAAAAGTAGAGTGGTTAGGTACAGTGTTGAAAAGCATTTCATAATTTTATA
>JAECMU010029179.1:0-10302 GCA_016106625.1 Dracogyra subfuscus | reverse complement strand
GAAGATCCCTTGCTGATAATATAAAAAGAGTAGGCGGCCGTGGATTTCATCTTTGAACATCTGTGTGGTTCTTATCCATATATCCGACCTCATGTAAGTAAAATATGTGTGCGTCGTTAAATTAAATATTCCCTGCCTTCATCTGATCCACGTGTTGTTCGAGTTAACAAAGTTTGAGATCATTTTGATTCATACATTTTCAGATCACCAGCAGTAACCGTTTACAAAAATATGTTTCATTTACATTAAGGGTGAGAGGTGAAAGTATTTATATGTCGAACTATACGTTGTATTTAGAACCACACATCTTAGTATTGTCGTATGTGGGATTTGACTTGGTGGTATACACACTATACATTGTATAGTGGTACCACGATCGCCTGTTGCGCAATCAACCTAGGATCGATTCCCGGCGATGGGCCCATTGGGCAATTTCTCGTTCCAGCCAGTCCTCAACAACTGGTGTAACAAAGGTCGTGGTATGTACTATCCTGCCTGTGGGATTGTGCATATAGAAGATATCTTGCTGCTAATCGAAAAAGTAGCCCATGAAGTGGTGACAGCGGGTTTCCTTTCTCAATATATGCGTGGCCCTTAACTGTATTCCCGACGTCATATAGCGGTAAATAAAATGTGTGTGCATCGTGAAATACAACATTCACTTCTTTCATCTGATCCACGTGCTGTTCGAGTGAACAAAGATTGAGGTAATTGTGAGGCATATTTGTTCAGGATCACCAGAAGTAACCGTCTCAATGTTTTGTTTCTAATGTACATTAACAGGACATTCCCGAGTTTGTTGCATTGTAAGATGCTCCAGACTAATAACATATGTCTACGATTAAAGTTATATATTAAATATATCGTCTTGTTTAAAATATCAATGTCTGTATATTCAATGTGTTTCTGGTCGTCTTAATATTTGTAAGAAGCCAAAACCGGATTTCGTCTTCAAATAATTTCGTACGTACTTAAAAAAAAATGTTTTTTCTTGTTTAATAAAATGTAAATTAACCTAGTAACAATATTAGAACGACCAGAAACATGTTTAATATAATCCCACTACTATTCTAAACAAGAAAGTATATTTAATATGCAAGTTTAATCGTAGAAATATTTTATTAGTCAATAACATCTTAAAATATTGCCCCTGTGCGTGCTGTAACCTCACCGTGGTGCATGGGTTTAACATTCTCTTAGAGAATGGCCAATACAGCACAAATTCAAGTTTGGAATAAAAGTCAGTATCCGTAATATTTTTATTTGTATTTACACTGTGATCTTATCTGTGATAATTGTATTTGTGTTTACACTGTTCTGTTATCCATGATACTTGTATTTGTATTTACACTTACACTGTTAATGTTGATCATCACCTTATTTATTTCCATTACCACAGTTTGAGACCCAATAGCCGATGCATTTTTCGTGCTGGGGTGTCTTTAAACATTCATTCATTCATTCATTCTTAAAATAGTGCAGCAAAATCAGGAATGTCCCTTTAAAGGTGAGGAATGGTAGTATTTATATATGTGGTGTATATGTCGAATGTTATGCTGTATTTAGGAGCTACACATATGTACTATACATTGTTAAATAATACATTAAATGTGCAACAAAATTTATTTGACATTATCATAATAATAATAATCATTACTACATGCTCACGTATTATTTATTAGCCTGTTTGTAAACCAACCGTGCCCTCAGCAATCATCGAGGGAAAACCAATAGCTAAAATAGATCTCACAAACTGGGTAATCTTCATGTCGTGTGTATTTTAAATTAAAATATAACTATTTCTGACAAATGTAGGTTTTATTGTATTTTTGTTTACTTTTGTTTATTATTTTTGTTTTGTATTTTTTGTGTTGCTGTAGTTTTGTTTCTTTGTTGTTTTATTTCTCTCTCTTTTTAAATCGGTTTTGAGATTATAACGTGTTGGTTTCTAAGAAGAAATATCTCTTCTGTTGTTCAGTGGTTGATTGCAACAGCGTTCAATTAAAAACAAGAGTTCGTTAACGTTAAATTCAAAGTTTAAAAAATCCTCTCACCGCAAATATCGATCATGAATCATGGTTCAACTGTCGACGAAACATCTAGCAGACGACAATGCTGACATGTCATGTGTTGAAGTTGAAACACGTGATCTTTCAACCGTTCACTAGAAATGTGATGTAAAAAGAAGAGGACAAAAGCTGAGATCCTCTGATACCGATTCTCTGACGATTTGTTAATATCTTATTAAAACTGTTTCTCGTATATCCCCCCTGCGTGTGCTTAACCTCACCGTGGTGCAGGGGTGTAACATTCTCTTAGAGAATGGCCAATACAGCACAAATTAAAGTTTAGAATAAAAGTCAGTATCCGTGATATTTGTATTTGTACTTTTTGCACAGTTGTTTACACTGTTTTTTTGTTTTTTTTTCTTGAATTTTTCTATTGATGTTGATCATCACCTTATTTATTTCCATTACCATAGTTTGACACCCAATAGCCAATGTATTTTTCGTGCTGGGGTGTCGTTAAACATTCATTCATTCATTCATTCATTCTCGTATATCCTGACTAGAAATGAAAGGGAATTGGCATTAAAGTAGCAGGACGTAACCCAATGGTACAGTGCTCGCTTGATGCGCGGTCGGTGTGTGATCAATTCCCGTCGGTAGGCCTAGTGAGCTATTTCTCATTACGGCCAGTGCACCACGACTAGTATATCAAAGGCCTGTGGAATGCTGCATATAAAAGATTCCTTCATATGTATCGAAAAAAGAGTAGCCAATGAAATGTATGTGCGGTTCTTAACCATATGTCTGACACTGTTAACTCCTAGCATCTAACACAGAGTAGTCCAGCAGTAGAGCAGATAACCTGGACATTTAGTTCCGAAAACGTTTTTTGCTGTTCTTGTATCTTTGATGGGTGCATAATATGCAAATTAAGGTGGACATTACGGACATTTCATTTATTTGTCTTAATTAACTTATTATACACGGTAAACGAACAAATGTGGTGTCTACACCTATGTTTTCAGGATCTCTGATTCAGATTAGGTCATTGCCGAAATGATCCAATAATTTGTAATTGCATAATTATGCAAATGAGGGGAAGTCATTAAAAAATGCCTTTATACCAAAATCTATTTTATGGTAGATAATATAGGTAGACAAAGTGTACTTATACCAAGTTTATCAGGGCTCTAGAGTCAGATTCTGCCATTGCTATTTGACAAAGTGGTCCCAAGATTTGGAAATGCTTAATTATGCAAATGTGCACTGTCATAACTGAAACTTGCATGCATGCCTAAACTAAGAACATTTCACCAGTTATCGAAATTGTCATTATGTGTAACTATGTGCCTGCCTAGCTTATCAGGGTCAGCATTTTGAATTCGGTCAAAGCTATAGTGACACCATAAGTACAATTAGGTAGATTCTACAAATCAGAAATTGCTATTTTTAGAAATGCATTGTTTCCACTATCCGCTGTGATACTGACCCTGTACGTCTTCAACACACTGAACAGTTAATCCATGTGTCACATTTAGTCCATCATCAAATCAATATGTTCATCATCATCATCTTATTCTGTTTCTGTTCCGTTCTGCATATTGTATGAATTTTCGCATATTCGGCAGGTACAGGTGCATGATAAGTGCCCTGATCCACACCAACATCTCGGATAACTACACGGTTCATCAGTGGCACCGCCACAACCAAGCAACTCTAGGAATTCAGGTGGCACAAGGGCAACATCTGATGGAAGTGTTTTAGAAATAAGAGTTTATGTGGTTTCATCACGTAACTATCCGTGTTTTGTGGGGTCAAATGATGGGGGATCTGGTTAAGGGACTGACTTCTATTGTGCTACTTGAATATGTGCGGAGAACATTTTCCCTCAATGCCTCATTTGTTGGTGGTATAGATTTTAGTTATGGTGCTGCAGTTATGGTTTTCTTTCCCATTTTCTTAGACCATATTTCTACTCGAATTTCTGATAGATCATCTTTTGTTTTACTGCCATAGCAGGCGTCAATGACATCTGCTGCTTCCACTACAGCATCCTCCAATGACCAATCAAGGTTTCCTAAATGGTTAAAAGTATACTCTTCTTCAGCTTTTTTTTTTTTTTTTACAACCGTCCCTTTTCTGATTTCGTGCATCTTTGCTACAGTGTCACAGCCAGTGAGACCATGTGCAACCAAAAGATGTGGCAATATGTTTATACTGTCCTTCACAGATCCTTGTATATCAACCAAGGCCCTTTCAGAGCCTGTACCTTCTATTGTTATATTACAGCTCGGATCCTGTTGATTGCAAAAATACATTAGAAGAACAAAAACGTCAGTGTCATCACTGATGACCATTGTTGGCTAAGTTTAACACCTGGTACACCATTGTGACATCTGCTTCCTCGTGGGTTGTTCTGAGATCATCTCGTTTCCTTTGACGTCCACTGAACAGTTCAAGTGGAATTGGTTCACGATCTGCTTTGTTGATTCGCCATTAGCCAGTGTTTTTTCTATCAACTGTTCACAAATAATGTCTATCAGCTGAATATTGTTTTCATTGACTGTCAATACTACCTTTTATTGTGGTAAAGGACTGACAGATTCAGCCGATGTTGAACGCTCGCATGTTTGCCTAAACTAGAAAAGCGTGTCACACTGTTTATGTTATAGTCATAGTACCTGTCAACGGTGAGGTAGACATCTTACAGTGCTGCCTTACCCACGGCACACCCTAGGACGTTGTTGACATAATCTTTTACTGTCCCTTTCTCCGGCCAATGCACAGTCCACAACATTGTACACCCATCAATGACTGTAGCATCTATTTTCTCTGTTAAACGAGCTTGTGGTTTTTTTTCTTTAAACCCAACTTTTCGCATTTCTCCATTTTCCTTTAACATGGAAGTAGGTACAGGAGCCGTTCATGCTTCTACACTTGTGTTAAATCTATGTTACGTGACTGCTGCAGTCCTAGCTCTCGGGAATAAATTAGATTGACGTCATACATATCTTTGTCTCCTACTCGCACAGATTTTTTTTTAAACTTCCAGTGTTACGACTTGCTTAGGAATTGGTGTGTTGAAACCGGCCAGGCTTTTTCAAACAATGCCAACTGGGCATTCCCTATTTCCACAGACTTATCGACATTGACAGAGGGTGGGGCAATTATACCGGTGTTAATTATTTCTTCTGGGTGGTCAGTAGGATCAAGTGCATCAGTGCACATCTGGAGTTTGCTTTGGATGTTCCACCTGTCCTGCTTATCAGACCTTATTCTGGCTGGCTTTTCCTCTTTGTGTGTCGATACCTCTGCCTGCGTCTGTCTTTTGGTCATGTCCGTGACATAATTTACAACTCTGCAGCAGATATGCATGCTGAGAGCCCAGCGTTTCAAAGCTGGTGGTTTCAGTGCAATGTCTATGATGCCCTTTGGTCCATGTCCTTATCACATGAAAGTAGTTTCAGTATACATGTCTGATTAAATCCCATTCCTTATGCCTGGCTTGTGGCGCATTACATGCTCCCCTTTCTTGAATGTTGTAGAATGTCTTCAGGACGTTTCTCCATAGATCTGGGATAGTATAGTCCATACCGAGCATAATTGCAATGGCCAGCTGCAAAGAAGTAAGGCAGCACGTCTTTAACTGCCCAGAGATGCAGAGGCCAATCACCCTCATGCTCTGTCCGAACAAACATCATCATTAGAAGTACCGGCTTGATCAGTCCAGTCAACCCAGTCTTGTTGTCTTACTTTGTTGAGACAAAGAATCCGGTGAAATCAGCAGATCATCATAGCATTCAAGTTTATCAAGAACTGTGGACAAAACGTCTTCATTGACAATATGTAGTGTCTTATCATTTTGGGGGAACTTTTTCCCTGAGAGCATATATTGCACCACACCAAAACTTGATTTCATAACATCATCAGGACCGCTACTGGCCATCAAGACCCCTACACATCCAACGAAAGTCATGAGGAGATGCATGCCACTTAGTTTAGGAATGAAATGTAAGAATCTGTCCTGGAAGACCCACGTAATGCCTAATGCAACTCGGTACAATTGCTGATACCGTGGCCACTTGTCCACAAGACTTGTTAAGTTTCTGGGCCTCAGCCATTGCAGTTATCATAGTATCTGGGTTGGCCGGATTCATATCAATTAAAGGACGATACACTGCTTTGGTAGCTGCTGCACACATTGGTCATGTCCCCTTGATCGCGTTATGTTAAAACCATTGAATTCAGCAGTGTCCTCATCAGATGTAACTTTCTTCAGAAAATAAAATTCCACACATTTCGCTCGGTTGAGAGTTACAGCTTGTTCAGCTAATACACGCAATGGCAAGACTGCACTTAGATTCACTTTCTGACATGACTGGGTCTTTTGGCCCAGTATATCACTGGACTGCACTGTCCTCCATCTGTCCATCCATTATCTCCTCAGGTTTAAGGCGTGGACATGTTTCAATTTGTTTTGTCCCATTATTTCTATCATCATCAAAAACTATCAGTAGCACCGTAAGTGCATGCGTGCTCACAAGTCCATTTTGCGATGATACATTTGCATCAAAGTTGTCTGAAACAGATTGAATAATTCCATCACTTTCAGTTGAAATGCCCATCAAGTTTACATTTTTGAATGCTGCTGTAGAAGCGGAACCTTTATAACGAAGCACCTTATCATATGAACAAGCCACAGTGAAGTCAAATAATTGCTCGATCAGCGTTATTTTACCAAGCACAATACTTAGTGCTATTTGAAGGATTGTGAAGTTATTTTTCACTGTATGTGACCTCATTGATGGTTCTATTCTAATACTTCAAGGTCAGCCTGTAAACGTATTGTCACATATATGGAACACTGCAGAAAGTACAGAATGTATATAAGGGGCATTCTTTGTTCATCAATTTTTTTTTAATTTCTTTCGTTGTTTAACGACCCACTCAACACATAAGTACGGTTATATCGGCGTCGGACATATGGTTATGTCGAGAAAAAAAAAGTGGTTAGCTGACGGGGATCGATCCTAGATCGACCGCGCATCAGGCGGGCACTGTACCACTGGGCTATGCTGCCCTCTTCATCAAATTTAGGCACTATTAAAAGTTAAATTAAATACATCACAGCAGTGGTGATCGAAGTTGTGAAGAAAACACCTTTTATCCGCCTCAAGTTATACATTTTTGTTTTTTGTTTAACGACGCACACAACACATTATAATTACGGTTATATCGGCGTTGGACATTTGGTTATGTTGAGAGAAAAAAAACAGTGGTTAGCAGACGGGGATCGATCCTAGACCGACCGCGCATCAGGCGGGCACTGTACCACTGGGCTATGCTGCCCGCTCAGATGGCCATTGAATCACATTGGTGTTAAACCCTTCAACAGACCTACGTGACGAACATAACTTAAATTCCTCCTCTAAATTAGATTTTTTATTTTTATGTTTTATTTTTTTATTTTTTTTTTAAACGCCACACACATTTTGTGACACCCAATAGTCGATATGTATGTTTGTGCTGGGGTGTCGTTAGACATTCATTCATTCCACACATATTTAACACGGAAACAAAGTTGTTGGTTTTGGTGGAGACACACTCATAATTGCACTCATGAAGTGGGTGAACTTGGTGCATGTGGCCTTGCACCTACCCACTGAATAAAGCAGACCTTGCTTTTTAATGTGCGCAGGTGCGATCGCGCTCGTACAGAGCACGCAATTTCAGTCTGACGAGTGTGAAAAACGGCGTACCTTACACTCAACAAATGGCGCACGTAAAATAGATGGGTATATTTATTTCCACTGTTTATAAACATCAACAGTTTTCATAGCTCATTTA
The DNA here is from genome assembly GCA_016106625.1 of Dracogyra subfuscus. Lineage (NCBI taxonomy): Eukaryota > Metazoa > Mollusca > Gastropoda > Neomphalida > Peltospiridae > Dracogyra > Dracogyra subfuscus. The sequence goes on along the minus strand of JAECMU010029179.1, from coordinate 2,446 downwards.
GCTGATAAAACAATAAAAATTAAAAGCATGGCAGTGGCTTCTATGTGGTCGATAAACTGGTATTTCTCTTTGTTGACAAAATCGGAAAATACTGGTTTAATAGACACTTTTCTAGACGTACCAGTTAAAATCCAATAGGAGCTAAACTGCCTATTTTATTTATTTTGGAGAGTGATTTTTCACTCGCCTTAGCATATTGAGGTGTGCGATTTTCCACACGCCTATCATTTTCAACAAACCAAGGTATGAATAAAGTGATGTACTCATTGCGTTGAACCCGGTACTGGCATGTAAAATCCCCCATTGCCTCCGTTGGGAAACGAACTTAGTACCTACCAGCCTGCAGCTCAATGACATAACCACAACACCAGTGAAATTATGAGGAGACATTTTATATATTAATTTACAATAATTAAACAATATAAATTTAAATTATTAGGGCAGATAAACGTTATACTCTTTGAACTAGAATCATGTTTGTAAATGAGGTCACACAATTCTAAAAACGACAAGTTTGAGTTTGATGATTGCAAATGACCCGAGTTTCAAATAGATAGGCGTGTTCATGGTAATATAATATTGTAAATTGTCGATGTTAAAAAAAAACAATATTAGAAAGGGCACTTTAAATGTTCGGGAGGTTGTTACAAATGAATTAGGAATTGAGGTAAAGGAAAAAAAAACACATGACGTGTTACAAAATTATTGAAGGAGCCTCTTGTTTTGTTTGAATAGCATTGAAAATAGGGTAAGTTCTGTCGCGCTACTTCTGTTGAGTTACTTCTTCTTTTTCTCACTAAAATCGGTTTCTTACTTGAACTGTTCCAATAGAAAGAAATAAGGGAACCTACAATAACAGAAACAGGTGTTTAACCTTTGTAAATGTATGTAGTTTGCGCGTGTAAGGCATAAACAGGTGCCTAACCATTGTATGTGTATGTAGTTACACATGTGTAAGGCACACACCGAGTCTATGTTAATCGGTATTTGTCGAGGCTCTGCCGATACAAATACCGATTAACTAGACGAGACAAATACCGACTAACTAGACGTGGTTGATATTTAACATATTAAAAAACTCGAGTAGCGAATTCTATTTATCTTATAACACTTCTAAAATAACATTGTAATTACATTTTTTAGTGTTTGTTTGTTTGTTGCTGTTGGGTTGGGTTTTTTTACCGACGCACTCAACACATTATATTTACGGTTATATCGGCCCGCCATCGATAATATGACGTCATCACGATTAGCGCAGATTAGTTTGACCTCACGCATTTTAAACAAATCTTTGAAAACGTTAGGCTCAGGTACACGGGTCTTGGTGGCGTGTAACCAAAGGACTCATTTACCTTACAAATTTGCATACCATTATTAACCCGTTTAATAAAGTAAATTATGGTAAGGTGGTAAACATTAAAATTTAGAATAAAATTCAGTATCACGTAAACATTGTAAAACTAATTCTGGATGGAATCGAAAGGATTCCATCTACGTGATAGAGTTGTAGTAGATGAACTACTATATTCAATATTCTGTTCACTTTGAACACTGACCCAGGAAGGATGGTACGTAGCTCAGTATATTCATCGTGAATCTATAGTTGAGTTTTTCTCGTTATACCCAGTACCCCACAACAGGTATATCAAAGGCCGTGGTATGTGCTGTTCTGTTTGTTGAAACGTGCATATAAATGATCTGCTGTGCTAACTATAAACAAATGTAGTGGGGTCAGGTGGCTTGGGGGAGCGGATTATCGTCATGCCACTAAACAAAAAAGATATGTGACTGTACATGACAAAGTTATTAGAACATTTCAGATCTATATTATGAGCCATCAGAAAACAAGGTTCGAAAAACATATATGTGAAACAGACAGAAAGACGAAGACGAAACATAAAGATCCAAATGTACCAAGACTGTAACTACACACATTTACAATAGTTAAATATATGTTTATGTCTTACATACGTGTAACTACACACATTTACAATAGTTAAACATATGTTTATGTCTTACATACGTGTAACTACACACATTTACAATAGTTCAACATATGTTTATGTCTTACATACGTCTAATTACACACATTTACAATAGTTCAACATATGTTTATGTCTTACATACGTCTAATTACACACATTTACAATAGTTAAACATATGTTTATGTCTTACACGCGTGTAATTACACACATTTACAATAGTTAAACATATGTGTATGTCTTACACGCGTGTAACTACACACATTTACAATAGTTAAACATATGTTTATGTCTTACATGCGTGTAACTACACACATTTACAATAGGTAAACATATGTGTATGTCTTACATACGTCTAATTACACACATTTACAATAGTTAAACATATGTTTATGTCTTACACACGTGTAACTACACACATGTACAATAGTTAAACATATGTTTATGTCTTACACGCGTGTAAC
>JAECMU010029167.1:1150-11249 GCA_016106625.1 Dracogyra subfuscus | reverse complement strand
AACTAAACTTCTTAAACAGAACAGTAAGACTGACCCTAAACTCTTGTTGTGTATGAGAAGTGACGACACAAATGTTTGACATAGCGATGACAAAGATGGCTGAACGTGGGCTGGGGTTGACAACATCTGAAATAAATAAAACAATAAATAAAAGACAAATCAAACTGCTGATGGAAGTAAAATGAAGGAAAGATTTGTTTTATTTAAAGGGACATACCCTAGTTTCAGTTCATGAAAATTAACATTAAGTTTAGTTTAATTTACAACACATTTTGATAAAGTTACAATTGAGTGAAACATGAGTCTTTTACTTTGAAATGGTGAAATACCCTCTAAAATAGAATAAAACTCTATAAAACTACATAACTCTTACTTCTCAGAGGCACGTGCCTTTTTAAAAATATGAGAAATGCATTTTGTGATATTAAAAAACATCAGGATGACCAAAAACACTTCGAATGTACGGAAATAGTCAAAACTATGTCTTAGTGTTTAAAAACTAGGGTATGTCCCTTTAACACATTTGAACCACGATTATATGGTTACAGATCACAGAGATAAATAGAGAAGAAACCTGCTGCCAGTACATACCATGGCCTTTGTTACACTAGCACTGGCTAACATGAGAAATGGTCCTCCCCCACCGCCACCCCCCGGTATCAATCCTAGACTGACCGCTTATTAGGCTCATACCTATGTCCCACCCAGAATTAACATAAATAAAGCTTGTTAAATATAAAAAGATGAGTAATTTTAAAATATTTATTATTTAGCAAATTATTAAAAGTGGCAATTTGTAGGAAAAAAATCCCTTCAAAACAACATTCATTGGAAATGTTTTTTTTTTATATAAACTAAAACATCATTGTAAGTTTTATTTATGAACTAATACTTTACCTCTTTGACAAACTTTGTGTTCTGTGGGACACTTTGCAGTGTCCCGTATTCGAGTTTCTTGATTCCGTCCCTGTGGTGTTGCTCTGACAGCAGCAGACTCAGTGGGGTAGAAGGCAGAGACTGTTGCATCTTCAGCTACAAGTAACAAGTTACATTAACAATACAGCACATCCAATAATAGCTATTATTAAGTGCAAATAATTAAAAACACAGCAAATCAGATGAGCTATTGATAGATATCAGGATATTTGTAAGGACTGGCGTTGCCATAATTTTAGATGGGAGGTGCAACCCACTATGGGGGAGGGGGCAACCCAAGCTATGTATAGTGTTTTCCCCAGGAATGTTGCAAGGCATGGTAAACTAAACATTTTGGGGGCACTTTCACTATTTCAAGGGCAGAAATCTTGAATAACTAATTACAAAGCTGGAACCATTAAATGAATAAAAGTCTGGTTCCAACAAGCGGGTCCAATGATAATATATTACCCACCATGAAAGTGTTTTTACTTTTACAAACAATCATGTTGTTACTAGTATATAGTTAAGTTTAAAGGGTAATTTTATTGTTTTAATGTAAATCTGCATGTGAAAATATACTCATGGTTATAAAATTTATTTAAGAATGTAATTTGTGTATTTTGCGTAATTCAGTTTAACTACAAGTAGCCCGAGTACTCTGTGGCTGCAATGTGTTTAAGACAGCTCAGTGTTTGTATTGTACCAGTTATTCAATGGCTGGGGCCATACAAATGTAACTAATATCAAATCACCAGCTGAAAGCTATCAGTGATCCTTCTCCCTTACTATAATGTATGTATGATTTTATAAAATTTAATAGTTAAATTTTGTTTATTTAAATGTCTAATTGAGCCCCACCTTGCTATTTGTAAGTTAATACATTAACATTATAGCAAGTCTGGTAAACAAATAAGTATCATTCACATTAGTTCTGCTTATAAACAATAAGTTAATTTTATTTGTTGTTTATATCCATAATGTTTGGAATAAAGTTTCTCGTTTAACACTGACCGATCAATACAATCTTGTTAGTTTTATTAAATCTAATCCATCCACATGTTTAAAGGGGCCATTCCATGATAATAATTTAAGGCAGGACGTTAACAACACTTTTCGAAGATAATACTGCCCGCAGCAAAAAACACGGATGTGGTGTATAAATCGTGACAGGTCCTGGACTTTGAACATTTAATATCAAAAGTAGAAAGATTCACTCAGAATGGAAACAAAAGAGATGGCCCTCAAAAGAAAACCGGAAACTAAAGGCAATGTGACAAAAAACACCAACAACACAAATTATAAGACCACTATTACATTATTAATAAACAAATTGTTTAGAAACCACGTTATTTACTTTAATTTCTGAGGATTCATCTTGACTATCCTTTGAATTCAGAGTCAAAAGCTGTTGGTCTTTGTTGAAGAAATAAAACTGCGAGTGTCTCTGCCAGGATAGCTTCCCTTTGTAGGATGTTTCTTGTAGGTGAGGTATAAATATTGCTGCCAGAACCTCGCTACTGCACACTGCTGGTTGGGAGTACACTGGGGACGGGTTTGATGGTTCAAACACAAACACTGAAAGTAAAAACAATTAATATTCTTAAAGGTGCAATATCATCTACCATCCTATATTTTAAATTTATTTTGCTTAATGACACCACTAGAGCACACTGATTGCTTAATCATCAGCTACTGGATGTCAAACATTTGGTACTGTAATTCTGACATATAGTCACAGAGAGGAAAGGAAACATTTTGCAATTAGTAGCAAGGGATGTTTTATATGCACTATTCCACAGACCTATATTTTTAAAATGCAAAACAGAACACAACTGGGTTTTTTTAAACGTGGGGTTTTTCTGTCAACTGGGGGCTAATGTAACTCCCCGTCTTTGATGATGCAGCGACTAAGCCATCAGACGTAATGTCACTACACCCAAATTCTCTCTCACTAACCACTAACCCACTGTCCTGGATACAGAGAGTCCAGATAGCTAAGGTGTGTGCCTAGGACAGTGTGCTTGAACTGTAATTTGACGTAATCACGAAAATAACCATAAACGAAATGAAATGTGACCCAGGGAAAGAATCTTGCATGAGATGCATTATAAAGACTGTTCACCCTTTTCAGTCATACAGGCCCATACCACAAAACAAAATGCAACAAACTGTCAATTTCACTAAACCTGTATTTGCATATGGCCTAGATTGCAGATAACATCTCAAGGAAAATTAATAATGATAATTTAACAAAAGTTAATGATTGTGTTAAATTATTAAATGCTAAAAATACATCTAAGAGCATAATTTTAATTTTAATTATTTACTTGATTTCTTTACAGAAAACAGTCCATTAGATCTATGATCATTTCAGACATTTTGCACACCAATAGCAACTGACCAAACTAAAACCTCTCAATAGAAGTTGTCACAGAGGATAAAACCGTAAATATTACAGCCTTGATTGTACACACTTACAGTCTCTGTCTGCTGACACTGCAGCCACATAACTCGACAAGGGGTCAGAGGTCAACACAGGAATGTCCATAGCAACACTCCACTGGACTGAAAATGACAAAATATGTATATAAAATGCTTAGGTTTGGTTATTCTTTCTTAAAATACCAGTTTTATTATGTTGGAGAGAAGGTACAAGATAAAAATTGTTTTAAATATGGCAGCTACTTATATTTTTTATTTAAAAAAAATGCTGTTATCCATAATTGAACCATATATGGTTTAGTTACACAAATTCTAATAATGCACTTTTTGCTATTCATATTAAAATGTACCAGTCAGATCTGTAGCTGAAAAACGGATATGATAAGAAAACATAAAGAAAATACTTTTAACCGATTTTAGTATAACTGGCAACAAATAACCCGAAAACTGTATTCACGGGTTAAGGTTATGTGTTTTATAAGAACCTGCAACATGTAATAGCAATAAAAACTGAAAATTGGATGATGCATTTTCAGTATATTTATTCAGCTGCAATTCTTCACCTCTTCCTAGATCACTGTTTGAACACATAAGCTAGCAAGTTTTCAATATCATAGAATATTAATAACCTTGATGCAACCCTTAAGTCTTGTGGACATGATTCAACCAAATTCATTGGAAAATGTCCTACCCCTAGACTTTGCAACAGCTAACATTGACATTATGTGACAAAAGTTGTAAGTAAGAGCCAACATACATCAAAGATTAGTGCATTCATGGAAGAAATTTAAACTTTATTCATAAATATTAAAAAATACCCTCAAAATTGCTGTTTTTAAATCAACAACATAATAAGAATGATACATAGTTATTTTCAACATATTCTGTAATTCTTCTCAGTTAATTTAATTAGCCAAACCATAAGACATTTCTTAACACAGCTACACTGACCTGTACAAGACAGTAGATTCCAGACCGTGAGGTGTGTGGCACTAGTGGACACCAACAGATGGCAGCACGATGCTCGTCCAAACAGCAGATCTCTGCAACCAGATGGAGTATATTATTAGTGATTTCATGTTGAAATTCATACCATTAGCAATTTCATGTTAAAAACCACACCATTGACAATTTTATGTTAAAATTAGTGCCATTAGCGATTTCATGTTAAAAATCATTTCATGTTAAGAATCATACCATTAGCCATTTCATGTTAAGAATCATACCATTAGCAATTTCATGTTCAAATCCATACCATCAGCAATTTCTTGTTATAAGTCATACCATTAGCGATTTCTTGTTAAAAATCAATCCTAAGATAGTAAATGAAGCTGTTATCAAAACACTTGTGCAAGTTAAGCATTCCCATTTGAAGATGTGCAACAGGCAATGGAACATGTCATCCAAGACTGCCGGAAACCTACTGCAGCTTCTATACATGAAATGTTTTATTTAACGATGCACTCAACCCATTTTATTTACGGTTATATGGCGTCAGACATATGGTTAAGGACCACACAAATATTGAGAGGAAACCCGATGTCGCCACTTCATGGGCTACTCTTTCCGATTGGCAGCAAGGGATCTTTTATTTGCGCTTCCCACAGGCATGATAGCACAAACCATGACCTTCGTTGAACCAGTTGGTGCAAGTGGTTTACACCTACCCATTGAGCCTTGCCGAGCACTCTCTCAGGGCTTGGAGTCAATATCTGGATTAAAAATCCCATGCCTCGACTGGGATCCGAACCCAGTACCTACCAGCTTGTAGACCGATGGCTTAAACACGACGCCACCGAGGCCGGTCTATACATGGACAATGACAGGATGATGGTAGAATTCATTGTCACTGTTCACATCAAAGTCTAGTGAATCGGCGAACAAAAAAACCCCAAATTGTTAAATATCAATTTATTTAGTTCAGGAAATGGCTATTTTGGCAAGTTCCTCCTCCCCCCACCAAACAGAATGTTGCCCACCCAACCCCCAAAAAAGTTAATGAATTACTCTACTTCACTGCCATTAGCTGACATCTTCCAGCATCTATGAATTAATTCAGGTGGATAAGTTTTAGGTCACATTAGGATTAGTATCAAAGTATTTTGTACCTGATAGAATCTTTGCAAGCCGCGTTGGACAAAGAAGACTTCAAGACGTTAGTGTCAGGGTCCCACAAGGTGATGGTCATTGTGAACGCGGCAGCAAGCAAGGAGCCGTCCTCGGAGAAATCCACCGACCCTGATGACAAGTCTCGGTAGAACCCTATCGATTCACACATCCACTTGGTCCGCGATTCTGATCAAAACAGACATAAAAACAACCTAATCCATCATTCACCAAATTGGACAATTTTAAAAACATGTCTCGGTAGAATCCTATCGAATCGCAGATCCACTTGGTCCACGATTGATCAAATAAAAAATGTTTAATCTAACATTCAGATCTAGCTCTATAGGGCCATACCCTAATAAAAACCAGGGGGGGGGGTCGTCACTACTTTTTATAAACAAATGAAACACTATAAACATGAAACGCTATACAATTTAAACCCTGGAGTGAAAAACAATAAAACAGGGAGATTCTCAGAGGGGCACCCACCCACCCCGAGCAGGGTTCTTACACTTGTAAAAACATGAAATTCAAGGACATTTCCAAGACTTATTCTTATTTTTCCAGGACATGAAATGTTCAATCAATGAATGTTTTTAGAAGAAATTGTTGTCTAAATGTAGACAGGTCATGAGAACAACAAAAGTAAAATTGAGGAAAAATAAACCACCAAATTTTTTGCCTAATTTTCCAGGACATTTCCAGGACACTATAACATTTACTGCTTTTTCCAGGACATTCCAGGCCTGGATTCTAAAATCACAGAATTCCAGGATTTCCAGGACGCATAAGAACCCTGCCGAGGGTACGGCCCTACTCTAACATTTGCCAATTTCATTTTAAGTTAGTAAATTAATATGTAATAATTGACATGTATATATATGGCAGCATAAAAGAACTGACAATCAAACTTTAAATACAGTGCAACCACTTAATACCATAAATTAGTAACTTTCCTAAAGCAGATACCTGTTGAAACTGAACTGTTTAGTTGGTCCCTTGTCTGATTTAGACATGTTTCAATACATAATTAAAACTAAAGACATGCTAAATTTGCTGCAGTTTCCTCTTAATAACTTGGTGTGTTTAACACTTTTAATGAACTCACTGTAGATGTCGGTGTCATCAACCAGAACCCACAGTTTAAACCTGTTGTCGTCTGCACTTGTAACCACCATTGGTGGTAGGTCACGGTCACTTGGACGGAACTTCAGGGTGTGGATCTTCTTAGTGTGTGGAATATCAACCATGGTGTTCAGACTAAATCTAAAACAATAACGCTTCAGGTAAGTCTGGTATCTTGATCAAAATAACTAAATTTTACTCATTACCAATCTAGGTTTTTTTTCCCAGTATAATTAATTTGTTTACCTACTGCAGCTTCTATACGCTACTTGAACAATGACAGGATGATGGAAGAATTCATTGTCACTGCTGACCTTGAAGTGTAGTGAATCTGCGAATAAGACTCCCCACTAACCCCGTTTTTTCCAATATAATTATTTTTTTTACCTACTGCAGCTTCTATTACATGGACAATGTACAAAAATTACTGGACAACATTTTTTGACATATTAATAAAATATCCAGATAAAAAAAAAAGAATTTTCATAATCTGAGCAGTAACTTAATACTGAGTTCATGGCCTGTGGGAGAAGAATATAAAGCTGCTTACATCTATTTGCTATAACATATTTCTGGAAGACTCATTCTGACCAACAGGTAAAATATATTATTTAATTCCAAATAACTGGCTTACTTCTGTAACTTGTCGGAGAACTCCCAGAACTTGAGCTGCATCTCGGGGGTCATGATGTTATCATCCCAGAACTCGAACGTGGCCAGCCAGCGCCCCTCCCGGTCAAACGCTGCACACTGTATCTCCGTGACAACCGTTGGTTTGTTGAGCGAATCCGGGGATATGTAGTTCTGACAAACTATGTCCAACTGAATAAAGATAAAGGAAGAAAATGGTTTATTTAACGACACACTCAACACATTTTATTTACGGTTATATAGCATCGGACTACTGCAGGAAAGATATCACGCCCGATGTCACGCCAGTTGATATACACTATACTGTATATGGTGCATTCCCCAATTTATATTTCCTGCCATTTTGCACACAGCACTCACCGTAAATGTTTTTTGTTAACAGGTAACAGTTTAGTTTACAGCATGCTAGCTTTTATTTGTTGTTTTACAGTTGAAAATAGCTTGGAATTTTTAGTTTAGAAAATGGTTTTAGCAAGTATTTTCCCTTGACAACAATGGCGGCACATTGCAACCAGTTTCAGGGATTGATAGCTGATTGTAATAGTTAATTTGATAATACATTTGATCATTTTACTAACAACGAAAATCACCAAATATTGTAATATGAATCGTAATCCTTTTCTTTTTTAAAATTCTGGTCTGAAAACCATTGTTATTAGGAATAATGGGCATAAATATTGGACAGCTGGCCACAAATGTCCACAAGTAAATGTGACTTTTAAATTTGTTTGCCTAATTTTAATCACCATTAACTGATCTAAAATTGAAAAATTATAAAAACCCACACAAATAATACTTACGATCTTCATTTTATGTATTTATAAAACATTAAAGGGAACATATGTCAGTAAAAATTATAAACTTGTACCCTCTCAATGTGTTTTTTGTCAAAAATTAATCCAGTAGTCTAAAGCTTAAGGACCACAGAGATATTAAGGGAGGAAACCCACTGTCACCACTTCATGGGATACTCTTCTCAATTAGCAACAAGGGATCTTTTACATATACCATCCCATAGACTGGATAGCACATACTACAACCTTTGATATATCAGTCGTGATGCACTGGCTGAAGAGAGAAATAGCCCAATGGACTCACCGACTGGAATCGATCCCAAAATCAACCGCACATCAAGTGAGCACTTTATTACTTGGCTATGTCTCAACCCTTTCAAATAAAGGTATATTTTATATGCAGATTCCCATAGACAGGATGTCATACCACAGCCGTTGACCAATTGTGGTGCACTCAACCCTAAATCCCACCCTATCTATATTCTAGAATGCTTGTTGCTGTGTTGACACATTGTTTTAAATCAAATCTAGTCTTACATTGTAGAGCTGTGAGTCTGTGTGTAGTGCGAAGAACTGTAGATGTCCCGGCAAGCCGTTGGTGACAAGGGCATTGGACTGGGGATCTCGCAGTAGACCTACAGGTATTGGTTCATCCAGCCGTCTGTCCAGGTGTCCGCGTGTTAACCCTTGAATCACGTGACACGGGCTGAAGTTACTACTTATTATGTGGATCCCTGGAGGAAAAACAAAGACATTACAAAGATGACTATGCAAATTCCCCCACCCCCTATATCAGGCATGGTGAAAACAAGTAGACATTGGGGGCGGAGGGGGGGGGGAGAGACATTATTATTAAAGTCACTAACCCCAAATTTCAACTAGTGAAAATGAATACTAAGTTTGGTTAATCTACAAACCTGTAACACATCTGGATAAAGATAGGATAGGACAGGATATTTAACGACACCCTAGCACAAAGTTACAACAGAATGAAACGACAGTCTGTGATGTTGAAATGGAGAAATACCTCCCAAAATATCATGACCATTCTTGTAAAAATATATTGATTCAGCCAATGGCATGTTGTAGCTGTGGCAAATAACATGATTAATAGATCATAACAAGTTGTAAAATACAGGCCAATTTGTATTACACTAGATGATTAAGTGAAATGTACATTAAAATCTTTAATACAGGTCAGTTTGTACTCCATTACCATTGTCATCATGAGACGTTGCGTACAGGGTGTTGTCATGGGAACAGGTCACATGGTTGATCGGTGATCCTAGACGTGGGAGATAGTCTTTGAATTGTGAGTTGTACTGCCACTTGACGAGAACGCATTCATGGCCTCCACTCAGAAAATACGAACCTGAAAATAAATATCATTTTAGTTCATCACTTTTATATAATGTATGTTTAGTATATTGTGTCCCTGCTTTCTACCCTATCCCCACCCCTCGCCAAATCTAGCATTCACCCTGGAGAGATTAAAATTATATTCATATTTTACAACCCCAGCTTTTAACAAATTAAATCTACAGCTAATTCCATTTGTATTACTGGTACAGTGAGGGGGGAGGGAGATGGGGAGGGGTTTGACCATCCCCAATAATCACATCTCCTTTTTCCCTCGCGACTGTTTGTATTTGCCTGTTGCCTAATAATTAAGACTCATAGACAGAGTGGGTGCTCCCACCATATAATATGGCTATGCTAATTATATGTATTATATATTAAAGCAAGTATTCCTCAACGTTTAGATTTATTACACCAGGGTTTGTAAGATGTATACAATAAATGCTGACATTTTAGTTGTTCCAAGACTGGTATCTTTTAAAAATAGGCCAAAACAAATAGAGCCAGTCTATGATTAGACTAAAGTTCCACAACTCATACAGTGGTGTATTTTCTTTTTCCTTTAAAAAAAAAAACAATGGGACAGGAAAGGTTGGCAATTTATTTTTATTTTCATGTCCAACAATCATCTGCTTTAATCCCTCCACATTTTCCATACAGGCAAAGGCAACTTTAATGATTTGGACTAAAGTTCCACAACT
>JAECMU010029159.1:10514-23575 GCA_016106625.1 Dracogyra subfuscus | reverse complement strand
TCAAGGGAGTGATTTACCACTGGGTGAGTACCTGCCCTGGTGGTACAGTGGTTAAGCCATCGGTCGCCAGTCTGGTCAACGGTGATTGATTGTTTTTCTTGCCCACTTGGTAACTAAAGCAAAAATACTCCTACTTGTTACTTTTATATTATCATTCTTGGCCGACTGTAAACATTGAGTCTATAGACTCCTTTAACCATACGCTCTAAAAAATTGTCTCATTGGACAAAATAAAATAATAATAATTTCACGATTAAGTTCAAATTTTTAATTTCATTAACATAACCTTTTGGAGGATTATAAAAATTAAAATAATACAACATGAATTGGCAGCTTCGCAAATAAATATTTCCACAAAGTTATGAAAAAAATTAGCTGTGACCTCACTTGATGTTGTTTACATCGCCACAGGATTTCGCGGTCAATGTGTTGGTCTTCGAGCGTGTTACACAAGGCGGGAAAGTTGATTTATGTATTTTTGATAATGAACAATATGCAAAATGAAATGGTATTTTGGTGAGAGAAAAAACATACAAGTCAAGTGAACGGTTTGTCTCCAGGTATAAGTAGCCTCATAACCGCGTATGTAGAAATCGTCTATACCCGTGGGTAAGATAGATTTATCTAGCACCTCTGGGTAAGATATATTTTTCTAGCACCGTGCAAAAGCTGGATAATCCGGTCTAGTGGGCAAGAATGTTATGTCTGTGGAAAAAATGCATAACATGATCTAGGCTGTTACATTACTTATTGTTTATTTTTATTTTTCAGAGGATGTTGATGTTGCTATTTGCATTTTATCGTCACGTGATCACTTTGAGCATCGAGATGCTATCAGGGAAACGTGGCTCAGTAACATGAGTGACACTATACTAGGATACAGGTTATATCATATAATTTTCTTTATTCACCACCTTTTGAAATCTGTTTAGTTATTTATCTTAATTTTAAGCAATTTAGTTTGATTGTCATGAATTTATACATTTACATGTAGTGATAATCATTATTTAAATTAATTCATATATATATATATGGTCTTTTTATTTATTACTTAATCCCCTTGGTGCAAAGAAGCCCATAAGACTGTCACCAGAGATCGCCACTGTTGCCGGTCTTCTCCAGCAGCCCTCTGCTCAGTCTTCCCTCTGAATTTCATTATCTACTGTCTTTATCCATATTTCTTTCAGTCTTCCTCGTTTCCTTATTCCAGGCGGGGTCTATCAGAGTGCCACTCTTGGTGACATGGTTAATCCAGCGCCATCTTTGGCGCTTGATCTCCGACCAGTGACTGTGTAGAGGCTTGTCTATGGAGTTCTTTGTTGGTTATGATGTTGGGCCAGAAGATATTTAGAATCCTTCTAAGGCACCGATTTTGAAAGACCTCCAACTTCTGGTCAATGGTCTTGGTAATTTTCCAAGATTCTGCCCCACACAGTAGAGTGCTTACTAGTATATTATGACATGCAGTAATTATATTTTTTGTTTTTATTCTTTGTCAATTTAAAGAGAGGTAAGTATTAAATTTATAATTAAATGTAATAATTTATTTTAGGTATTGAAAAGCCATCGTTTGGTATTGCTATATAGTCGAGGTTTGAGTCAAAGATTGTGTGTTTGATCCTTAAATGGATATAAGCACGAAATTAAAGCTCAATTATCGGATTACCAGTGGGTTATTACATGTCAAGAAAGTGTTGAAAAATCTTATTAAACAAAACCACATACCGTAAAGGGAAATATCACTTTCCAAACAATGGGAACTATTTACGTGGGGAAATAAGTTCGCGTTGTAATTTATATTTAGCGATTTTCGCGTGAATATTTCCCGCGAAAAAACTTCCCTTTACGGTAAATGTAGATACACAGTATCAATACCAAGAGAACAGTTATATGAATGAATAACTAAGTACCAGTGTGTCTGAACAGGTTATACAATGTATTGTGATAGGAATTATATTTTTTTGTTATTGTATTGGACAATGTTTGCCAACACATGTACAACATTTAGTCTGCGAATGGTGTGATTGTCGATGCTGTTGTCTTCATGTGCGAGGGGAACAGAATTCGGGTGTGTTAAATTAGACTGGACTGGACAGTTGGACATATCAGATTGGGTCAACAGATTCAGGAAGTAAAGATGGGTTTGAGGGTGCATTTTGTATTTAGCTAATGTTATGATTTTGTAGTGTAATAATTGACTTTGTATTTACTAATGACAATTCTGTCTCCTGTAATGTGTTATTTTATAACTTATTATTATTAATATTACGACTGGGGTAAACCTTACAGAAGATCAGAATCCTATTGCCTGGATGAAAAAGTAGCCATACCCCCAGTTATGAAATGTGTGTAGATAAGCAGGGGTTCCCACTACAGTTTGAGTGTCAGAAGTGGAATTTGTTTTGTAGGTGTTATCAATAGAAAAATAAATAATTGTTTTTCCCACGTTTTATTGTTTTTGTAGTTTTATATATCGATAGTTAACATTTGTATTTTTTTTTCTTGATGTGAAATTTATTTTCGAAAACTTGATCTCTGGTTTATGGTCATTTGTTTTTTAAAGAATAGTCACAGATTTGGATAACAAATTGGATCTGTATGACAAATCAAACTGGTGCGACAAGAGCTGGCTTACTGATGTCCGTATGTCTAAAGATGTAGGCCTAAATTGTATTCCAAATAAAATGAACCTGTCACAAATACGTTCCTATAGGGTTAGGCCTACACATTGTTAATTACATTACTGTAATATACTTTGTCAAAAAAGAAATACATAGACAAAATATTCATGGAATTATCTCTTTAATACAAAATGGCATAATTTTGTTATTTATGATAGTATCACAGTAAAATTTGGCATGAGTTTGTGACAATATTCTTGCTATGAACTGACG
Organism: Dracogyra subfuscus; assembly: GCA_016106625.1. Lineage (NCBI taxonomy): Eukaryota > Metazoa > Mollusca > Gastropoda > Neomphalida > Peltospiridae > Dracogyra > Dracogyra subfuscus. The sequence goes on along the minus strand of JAECMU010029159.1, from coordinate 20,681 downwards.
ACATTAGAGGCATTTTCATCACCAAACAGCGTATCACGAGGGCACTGAAATCAGTACCTTGTGTGGCCACCAGCAGCAGCAATCACTGCGCGACATCTTCTGAATGAGTCTTTAAATCCGGACACATGGAATCCTAGCCCATTTTTTCTGCAGTGCAGTATGTGTTCGAGGCTCCGGGTAACACTGGAGTACACGTCTGTCCATAGATGTTAAATGGTATTGACATCTGGTGATGTTGATGGCCATTGTCGGGGCTCACCCTGGATCAAAAATACCTGTAGCCAAAATATTAGCCAAATGGAATTTTTATTAGCCATATTGAAAATGCTTTAGCCAAATTTGTTTTACGCAGTACTATATAGAGTATTTTATTTTATATATGAAAATGAAAGTGTACCTTTTTCAGCTAATTGTGTACAAACTGGAATAAATAGGAATAACAAAACCTCAATGGGGGTAGGTGCAGTCAAGTCTTTCAGCGAGGATGGGATTGGGATGTTGTTATGCAATGTCTTCAGAGTTTGAAGCCAATGCCCTACACACCCACCTTCACTTCTAAGGCTTGGTCTGGCTGAACAAGTTATAGATCTTCCAGACATTGCTGTCATACATGATGAATGCATGCCATTAATATTAATAACCGTGATTATTAAAATAAGCAAACATTGTAAGGCCTACGCTGTATTCTGCAAGACACCGTTTCTCATTACCAGTCGCGAGATCACTATTACGCTAATTGAATATTTGGTAGTATTATTATGTTTGAGGTGACGGATAGATTATGTAACTGTTTGTTCACATCAGAAGACAGAAAATGGCTTAACCAAAATGTTAGCCACTTGCAAATTTTATTAGCCATTTTTTGTAAAAATTAGCCAATGGCTAATTTGGCTACCGACAGCGTGAGACCTGATTGTAGTGTGGAATACAACACAAATAAAAAATTTTATGTGGAATCATGATGGAAATTTAAAACTTCTTGGTATTAAATACAGTGTAATGCAAGTTGATAACTATTCTGAGGATTTAAAAAAAAATCTCTTAAAATTAAATGATTGGTTTTTCAGAAAATATATCTATAATTGGAAAAGCATCTATAATAAAATCACTGTCATTACCAATTTTAATTCAAATCTTGACAGTACTCCCAGATCCACCATTACTATTTAAGTTTATATGAAATGGAAAAATTTATAAAGTTAAAAGAAATGTACTTATAAAGGAATATGAAAAAGGTGGCCTTAAAATATCATTAAAGTAAACAATAAGTCAGGTTTTTTTAATAATTCCTGGTGTAAAAAGCCCATTTATTTTCTTAATGATCTGATAAATAATCACTGTAATGTTTTTATTTATGAGGATTATTGTAGGTTTTATTAACTGAATGTAAATTATTTACAGTATTATGGACTTTTGTCCTTGAGGTATTTCTTTTTAGTATTTTTATATTTCATCGTTATAAGCAGATTGAATTGTATTCTCTTTATCTTCACCCACGAAAAAAGCTAGTAAAAAAAAAAAAGTGGCAATATCTTCTTGTATTAATTAATAATTGTGTATTTTAACAGAAAATTTAACATTTCATTATGTATTGCATTAATATGTTTGAAGCTCCAAATAAAACTTTGAATAAAATAAATAATCTTGATGGCCATGGCAGCACATTAATGTTCTCATTCTGGAGGAAATCCATTGTTACACATGCCGTATGTGGCCTGGCATTGTCATGCTGAAAGAGTTCTCTCTGTTGATCCAAAATGGGAAGCATGTGCTGTCAGGTTGCCTTTAAAGAACACAAGTTCACTTCTGCTGGTGTATGAGATGGCACCCCACAACATGACACTCCCTTCACCGAATCTGTCGACTTGGGTGATGCAGTTGTTGGCAAATCGTTCATTGCTGCGTCTGTAAACATTGTCGTCCATCGCGTCACTGTAGAAGGAAATGTGACTAGTTGCTGAACCATACTCGATGGTAATTTCCCAAATTCCACCCGTGTACATTCGTGCACCAGCGAACACAGAAATGTCAATGTTGATGTCAGTTCTGAATGGTTTGTACAGACACCCTTCTCAAACCAGGTATGCATCCAGCAGTGTTCGTTGCTGTGACAGTTTGTTCACACAAATACAGATTTTGTGCTGTAGTTGTTATCTGAGGTCTTCCACTTCTGGGCCGGTTTTCAGCTGATTGAAACTGCTGGTTTCCCAGAGACGTGAAATGGTGCTCTGATGGAAGTTCATATGGCGCATGACTGCTGACTTCGATTCACCTACCTGTCATTGCCTGTTGCAATGTTTCGATTCGGCAGACTTAGTCTTGGTATCTTGTAACTTGTCTACGTCGAAATGGAGTTGAAAAATCATTGCAAACTTTGCAGCTTTAAATACCCATCACTACCCCAATCTTTTTCCCGAGTTTCACGTGCATTCGCCAAAATCTCACTTATTTTATGCCGATTTCCTGCAATTGTTTCACAACATGCATTAAATTTGTTTTATGGTGCATTTGGGCATGCTGTCCCATTCCAATAATATTAAGAAACATGGTCATTCAGCAACGTGATACATAAAAAGCCAGATAATTTGTGAAATCAAACACTTTTCTTCTTTCCTATCACCTATGTATTTCTTTTTTGACAGAGTATATATTAATAATAAAAACTTAACATGGCTGAAATGTTTTTTTCTGATTTAACAATAATATCCCTCTTCAGGAATCCTTGCCAGGAAGTATTCGTAAAGAAGAGATCGTGTAAAACCAGCTGGGATGGTGTGTCCTATTAAGCCTGTTCCAGACTTGGAAGGGGGAGGGGGATAAGAAACTGAGGATATTCCTTCGGCACTGGGCGGAGGTGCATCAGGAACCAGTATTTTAGGTGTTCTTTAGACAGTTTACCTGTCATGACATATTCAGAGAGCCCTGGAAACCACCAACTTATTATCTCGATTAAATGACTCCTCAACTTCGGGTACATCAACCCTGGAGCACACCTGCCTCCGGTCATCCAATCATACAGCTCTGCCATCATGTTCAAAGACTACCATCCTCCTCCACAATTCCACCATCCTCCTCCATGACTCCACCATCATTGTCTTCCATTACTCCACCATACTTCACCTCTATGACTCCACTATCATCATCCTCCATCACTCCACCATCATCCTCCTCCATCACTCCACCATCCTCCTCCATGACTCCACCATCATCATTATCCACGACTCCACCATCATTGTCCACCATTATTGTTCTCCATTACTCCAGCATACTCCACCTCCATGGCTCCACCATCCTCCTCCATGGCTCCACCATCATCATCCATGACTCCACCATCATCCTTCTCCATTACTCTACCATCATCATCCACCATGACTCCTCCACGACTCCACCATCATCATCCATGACTCCACCATCCTCCTCCATGACTCCACCATCATCATCCATGGCTACCACCATCCTTCTCCATGGCTCCACCATCCTCCTCCATGACTCCACCATCATCATTATCCACAACTTCACCATCATTGTCCTCCACGACTCCACCATCATTGTCTTCCATTACTCCACCATACTCCACCTCTATGACTCAACTATCATCCTCCTCCATGACTCCACCATCATCATCCTCCATCACTCCACCATCCTCCTCCATGACTCCACCATCATCATTATCCACGATTCCACCATCATTGTCCTCCACCATCATCATTCTCCATGACTCCACCATCCTTTTCCATGACTCCACCATCACCATCCATGACTCCACCATCATCCTTCTCCATGACTCTACCATCATCAACCACCATGATTCCTCCACGACTCCACCATCATCATCCATGACTCCACCATCCTCCTCCATGACTCCACCATCATCATCCATAGCTACCACCATCCTCCTCCATGGCTCCACCATCCTCCTCCATGACTCCACCATCCTTCTCCATGACTCCACCATCATCATTATCCACAACTTCACCATCATTGTCCTCCACGACTCCACTATCATTGTCTTCCATTACTCCACCATACTCTACCTCTATGACTCAACTATCATCCTCCTCCATCACTCCACCATCATCATCCTCCATCACTCCACCATCATCCTCCATCACTCTACCATCATCGTTCTCCATTACTCCAGCATCCTCCACCTCATGGCTCCACCATCCTTCTCCATGACTCCACCATCCTTCTCCATGACTCCACCATCATCATCCATGACTCCACCATCATCCTTCTCCATAACTCTACCATCATCATCCACCATGACTCCTCCATGACTCCACCATCATCATCCATGACTCCACCATCATCATCCATGACTCTACCATCCTTCTTCTCCATGACTACCAGCATCATCCACCATGACTCCTCCACGACTCCACCATCATCATCCATGACTCCACCATCCTCCTCCATGACTCCACCATCATCATCCATGGCAACCACCATCCTCCTACATGGCTCCACCATCCTTCTCCATGACTCCACCATCCTCCTCCATGACTCCACCATCATCATTATCCACAACTTCACCATCATTGTCCTCCACGACTCCACCATCATTGTCTTCCATTACTCCACCATACTCCACCTCTATGACTCAACTATCATCCTCCTCCATCACTCCAGCATCATCCTCCTCCATCACTCCACCATCCTCGTCTATGACTCCACCATCATCATTATCCACGAATCCACCATCATTGTCCTCCACCATCATCATCCTCCACCATCATCGTTCTCCATTACTCCAGCATCCTCCACCTCCATGGCTCCACCATCCTTCTCCATGACTCCACCATCCTTCTCCATGACTCCACCATCCTTCTCCATGACTCCACCATCATCATCCATGACTCCACCATCATCCTTCTCCATGACTCTACCATCAACATCCACCATGACTCCTCCACGACTCCACCATCATCATCCATGACTCCACCATCCTCCTCCATGACTCCACCATCATCATCCATGGCTACCACCATCCTCCTCCATGGCTCCACCATTCTTCTCCATGACCCCACCATCCTTCTCCATGACTCCACCATCATCATCCATGACTCCACCATCATCATCCACCATGACTCCTCCACGACTCCACCATCCTCATCCATGACTCCACCATCCTCATCCATGACTCCACCATCCTCCTCCATGACTCCACAATCCTCCTCCATGACTCCACCATCATCATCCATGGCTACCACCATCATCATCCACCACCAATCCACCATCATCGCCTTCCACGACTCCACCATCATTGTCCATGACTTGCCATCATCCTCTTCTGCGACTCCACCATCGTCTTCCACGACTCCACCATCATCGTCCTCCATGACTCCACCATCATCGTCCTCCATGACTCCACCATCATCGTCTTCCATGAATCTACCATCATAGTCCATGACTACCATCATTTTAAATGATTCCACTATCATCATCTTCCATGACTCCACCCTCATCGTCTTCCACGACTCCACCGTTATTGTCCTCCATGACTCCACCATCATCATCTTCCACGACTCCACTATCATAATCTTCCACGACTCCACCATCATCATCTTCCACGACTCCACCCTCATCGTCTTCCACAACTCCATCATCATCGTCTTCCACAACTCCACCATCATCATCCTAGAAGACTCTGTCATCATCCTCTACAATTCAACTATCATTTTCCATGACTTCACCATCATCTTCCATAACTCCACCATTATTGTCCTTTACAACTTCAACATCCTCCACGATTCCACCATCATTCTTCACAACTTCATCATCATCAACAACGATTTCACCATCATCGGTCACATCTCCACCATAATTTTCTACAGCACCAGCTGACTTCTGCCGAACCAAACTTTTTCGACTCCTTTCTGGCAGAGTTTGAGACATTCCAACCAGACCCGACAACTGAAACACCTTTGGATGAGAGCCTGCCAGGGGGGGAATTAATCTGTCAGAGTTCATCCAGATGGAGATACCATCCTCATCCAACTTGCACTAGTACATTGAATGGATGCAGTCCTATGTAACCAGACTGCAAGGACTTGGATGCACTGCCAAGGTCTGTTTACAAGATCTGCAAAAGGAGGAGTGGCAGTGTCTTGAGTCATGGTTGGATGAAGAACGGAAGCAATGAAACGTAATTGACCATCTTCGACCTCTCAACATCAATAGCAGCATCGACTCAAGTTTTACAAATATAGGGAACATAAAGCAGACAGCTGGTGCCCATCCAACAAGAGGAAGTTGGAAGAAGTGTGACTGTAGTATCACTTATATAACTATAGGCTTAGTATTGTTTACAATCCAATTTATATTTTTAAGACCATTGTTTTGTCATTTTACAAACAATGTATCTTGCAAAAGGGTGGGAATTGATATTGATAAAAAATATTTAAGACAATAATGTGTTCCAAAACATTTGCAATTATTCTTTGGCTCAGAATGAGATTTGCATGTAAATAGAAGATTTCTTTAGTTTGGAATACCATTCGCATGTGATGGTAAGATTTTTTTAGACTTGTAATGCCATACATATATGTATTAAAATATCTATAATGTATTTATCTAAAATTATTGACTTATTATGCACCACATGATCACTGAATAAAATAAATTTTTGAGAACTCTTGTGGTTAATATTATTTGGACCACTGTACTCACAGCATGTATTTATGTGTCCATTTGTTGTACTACATTTGTTGATATATTGACTATATTTATGTTATATCATAAGCATACAAGCTGGGGTGGGGGTGGAGGGGGGGTGGTCATTTCCACCAGTCCTAGAGAAAATCCTCAAACTAGCAAAAACAATAGAAACATTTGGACTAAATGAGTTGTAATCCATGTAAAAACCGTGTGGAGATTTATTTGCAAACCTTGCTGTTTGATAGTAATGCCAATATGAATAAACATTGTAATCTAGATTTGGGCACTTTTGTTTGATTTGGACAACCCCCAGCCTGCCCCCTCTACAAAAATGGGAGCCTATGTGTTGTATTAAGTAATGCATATGATACTTGGAACTACAATTTTACCCTAGTCTAAACAAGACGTTACCAAGGTTATTTATGCATAGAGTGTACACATAAATGATATCATTGTGTGGTGTAAGATTCTTTTGTTCTTGGTAGAAAATTTTATAACATTACAATACCATTACAATGCATTTCATTCTGTCTTCTTTTACCAAGCATTCTGTTGAATAAGGGCCACCTGAAAATAGTAACTAAAAATAGAAAATAGCACAAAGATTTATTTTAAGGATAATTTGTGTGCTTTTTTAATTTTTTGTTTACCAATGCTAGTCACATTGGGTCTTAAGAAGGGGGAAATGTAATGGAAATCATATTTGTTTGTGGTTATTATGATTGTTATTGTCTTGGGCAATGCTTGCCAACACGTGTACAACCTTTAGTCCATGAAGTAGTATGATTGTTGATGATGTTGGGGAACTGATGATCGGGCATCCTAAGCTGTGTATAAGCATTGTATTTTTTAGAAATGGGCTTGGACAGGTCGGACATACCCTAAGCGGGGTTGTATCACAAATTGACAGCAGACAATAACATATATTTTTGACATTTGACAGACTGACTCAGTAGGTAAAGGTGGATTTGGGGGTGGATGTCATATTTACCTAATTTTATGACTTTGTAATACCCACCTTGGTGGTGCAGTGGTTAAGCCATCGGACTACAGGCTTGTAGGTACAGGGTTTGCAGCCTGGTACCGGTTCCATGGCAGAGCAAGTTCTTAAGAGCTCAGACCACTACGTCCTCTTCTCTATCACTAACCGCTAACCAACTAACAAACATTAAAAATAATAAAAAAATTTATTGAAATAAACATTAATGTAATTCATGTGCATGCCTTAATAAATGAATGGCAAAAGATATAAAAGGCATATTTTATTAATTAATAATACCTTTTTGGGTGTTTTATAAAGGCAGTTTTAGAATTAATTAGTGAAAAAGGCTTGTTTAATCGCAGGGCAGCATGGTGCTGATTAAGGTAAGATGGTGCTAGACTACTGAGGCATGATGCTGCACCATGCTGAAACCAGCTAGGGAAAACACTAGTTTGACATCCAGTAGCCGATTATTAATAAATCAATGTGCTCTAGTGGTGTCATTAAACAAAACAAACTTTAATAATTTCCTCTGAAGACTACAAGTTATAATTATTAAATGTTTGACGTCCAATAGCTGATAATTAAAAAATTGATGTGCTCTAGTGGGGTCATTAAACAAACTTTATGTTAAATAATATTAATGGAAATAGAAGTTTATCATAACCAATAGGTTATCAGTTTTTGTGGTAGTCTATATACATGGGTTACTAGTCACTTACTTCGATGACTAAAGCTAAATTGTAGGAAGCATGTAGAATAATCACCATTTTGTCTTTTTTCAGTGTGAAAGCTTGGTTCATTGTAGGAGAAACTGGCTGTACTTTACCAATGGAAGACAGACTGGATGAGTATGACTGTCATCCCTGGAATCCAGAACCTCGGAGTCAGTTTGTGGTTTAATTAATATATTAATATATTTGTTTTAATCTGATTTTCAAAACTTAAGGGATGCTTTGACACAAGTTTTGCACATACATGGAATTCAGATCTTCTGAGTAAGCTTGTTGTTCAAATAATTTGCAGACATCATTAATTTTTGGGAAGAATGTAGCTCAGTTGGTTTTGTGTTCGCTTGAGGTGCTTGCACCGCAGGAACAAACCACCTCAGTGAATCCATTCAACTGATTGGGGTTTTTCTCGTTCCAACCAGTGCACCACAACTGGTCATGGCTGTGGTATGTGGTTCACAGATGATTTATTTTGGTTTATATTCTGATGAACTAACAGTTTTTAAAAGTTTATAATTTATTTTGAATTTCTTTTTTTGGTTCTTAAACAATAACAGTCAATGAGACAAATTAAGTACCAATATAAAGTGAGGTCATCAGCTATTGCATGTAACAGATATTTAATTATGTTTTGTTATTATTATAGATGATAGCAAGGACGTTGCAGTGTTCTCTAGAGCTGGTGGGGAAGACCCTGACCATGTGGTTGATCTTGTAACCATCAGACTTGCAGTCAAAGTAAGTTTTCATTCTGCTTACGGGCTAGATGTAGCGCTCACTTGATTTGGGATTGATGCATTTGGTGAGCCCATTGAGCTCTTTCTTGTTCCAGCCAGTGCTCCACGACTGGTACACCAAAGGACGTGGTATGTGCTATCCTGTGTATGGGATGGTGCATGTAAAAGATCCCTTGCTGCTAATCAGAAAGAGTAGCTCAGGAAGTGGCACCAGCAGGTTTCCTCTCAATATCTGTGTGGTTCTTAACCCTATGTCTGACAGCATATAACCGTAAATAAAATGTGTTAAGTGCATCATTAAATAAAACATTTCCTTTTTCATTCTGCTTGAGACTTAAATTAACCTCATTGTTTTTCACATACAATCCATTTGTGGAAATTGTTCACATTTTGAGTTTGACACACAGTAGCCATGTATTTCTATTGAGCTGAAGTGTCACATCATAAAGAATGAAACGCAGTGTGCTCTGTCAGCTTAAACTTTAACATTCTGTGAATTAGCTGTCACAGTTTTCCAGTGCATGTTGCCTAAGTTGAAACATCAGTAATTCATGTGCACTGAATCAATACAAACATGTCAAATGTTATTTATTGAAGTCATATTCTTAAGTTTAAATAATGTTTTAAATATTCATTTCAAAAATAAATCTATACATATTTCATTCACCATTTTTTAATTGCAGTAGGTGGACATATTTATCATTGACTCTGTCAGTATCTGTATATTGAGCCTATGTCTTTTCCATAGATTTTGCATCCCGTTGTGTTGAAAAGAATTGGAATACTTGCTGGTTATGGCGACTCGGTGACAGTAACACTGTGGAATGGTTTGACAGATGTAAGTCATATTTTTTCTGTATATATTTTTTAAATGTCAGTTTTCTTATTTTTAGTTTCAGTCTAGCTCTTTTAAAGATGACTGACATATTTTTTTAATTATGTTTTTGTATATATATTAAAAATTAAAATAAAAAAATATTTATATAGGTATTTTATTTATTTATTTTAACTGATTTTCATGCTTATATCCAATTAAGGTTCAAGCACACAAGTATCT
>JAECMU010029157.1:2112-13392 GCA_016106625.1 Dracogyra subfuscus | reverse complement strand
AGACGGGAAACCTAGGACTTTTTTGTTTCGGGGAAAACATCTGTTATCGCCGTCATATGCTTTCTGCTTTACGAGCGTCATCAAGAGAAAGATTACAAACAAAACAAAACAAGATATGTAATCAAATCCTTCTACTGTCAGTTTTATGTTTGTTTTGTTTTGTTTAGCAAAGACTAAAAAAAAAAAGCCCGAAATCTATGATATACTGAAAACGAAGAAGGGAACACCTAGTATTAATGGCCATCTTTATTTCATTATCGGCGCCATAATGGGTGTATAAAATACAAACATGAATCAATGAGATAGAATATCAATAATTTGGGACTAAATATCAGTAATGTGGACTACATTTTAGTGATATTGGACTAAATGTTTGTAATATGGGACTAAATGTTTGTAATATGGGACTAAATGTCAGTAATATGGGACAAAATGTCAGTAATGTGGAACTGAATGCCAGTAATGTGGGACTGAATGTCTGTAATGTTGGACTGAATGTATGCAATGTTGGACTGAATGTCTGTAATGATGGACTAAATGTCAATAACGTTGAAGTAAATGTCAGAAAGGTGGGACTGAATGTCAGTAATATAGGACTAAATGTCACTAACGTGGGACTGAATGTCAATAATATGGAACTGGATATCAAAAATGGGACTAAATGTCAGTAATAAAGGACAAAATGACACTAACGTTTGACTGCATGTCAATAATATGGGACTGGATATCAAAAGTGGGACTACATGTCGGTAATATGGGACTAAACGTCACGAACACGGTTAATTTCCTGACACTGTGGGTTGCAGTCATTCTTTGCTGTTATGAAGTGGCGACAGCGGGTTTTCTCACTCAATATCTGTGTGGTCCTTAACCATATGTGTGACGCCATATAACCGTAAATAAAATGTGTTGAGTTCGTCGTTAAATAAAACATTTCTATTCTATTCTATTTTTGCTGTTATTATGACTTGTGTGTGCTTACTTATTTCTTTCCATCATTATATTATTTTTCTTCATCTTCTTCTTTTTCTTCTTCAGATGACCTTGTAAAAGTGATCAGAGCGAAAGATGAAGACAAACTGCGCCTAGAGGCCGAGGTGAACCGGCTGAAGGTCGAGGTCGAGGACGCCGTGGAGGAGGCGAGGAAGAAACAGGAGGAGATGATGGACGAGCTTGACCTACTGCACGACAAGAACTCCGTGCTCAGTAACCTCCTCGAGATCGTCAGCGAACGGGCGGAAACATCCGAAGCCGAATTACATCAGGTCATTAAAGATCACAATGCGCACTCAGAAAGAAGTGCGAGCGCAGTAAGCGCGCTCAGTAACGCCAGCGTCGGCAGTGACGAGGTTTTTCTTACACCGCCGCCTCATGACGGAAAACAAGGAGTGATCGTCAAGGACTGGGATGTACGTAGGCACAATGTTTTGTTGTTTGTGTTTTTGTATTAAGTTTCGATCGCGCATTTTTTTTTTTTTTTTTTTTTTTTTTTTTTTTTTTTTAAAGTAATAATTAAGTTAATAATTTTAATTATTTAAGATAAATATTTAAAGTAGATGTCGTGTGGATATTTAGTTAAGTTATAGTGTCATCGATTCTTAATTAAAGTTAAAGTCTGTTTTGTTTAACGACACCTCCACAACACATTAATATTCATCGGATATTGTGTGTCAACCATACGATAAATCTGACATATACACTTAGAGGAAACCCGCTACAAATGTCCTGGTAGTAGCAAAGGACTTTTATACATACTACCGTCTTTTATATTGCTGTGGGGCAGTGGTTGTGGCTGACGAAAAACAGAGAAGAAAACACAAAATAAACAACAACAACCCTGAAGTAAACAAAGACAAAGAAAACAATTTATATTTAACGACGCACTTAACACATTTTATTTACGGTTATATGGCGTCAGACACATGGTTAAAGACCACACGGATATTGAGAGAGAAAACCGCTGTCGCCACTTCATGGGCTACTCTTTTTGAATTAGCAGCAAGGGATAAACAAAGACAAAAGACAAAAATAAATAAAACAAAACAAGAGAAATCAGACAGTGAGTCCACCAAGGGACTGCGGGCAGCATAGCCCAGTTGTACAGTGCCCGCCTGATGCGCGGTCGGTCTAGGATCGATCCCCGTCAGCTAACCACTGGGGTGTTTTTTCGACATAACCATATGTCCGACACCGATATAACCGTACTTATAATGTGTTGTTTATATAAAAAAAAACACTAAAAAAACAGGTAATCAAAGGGATTTGATCCTTTTACCGAAGCACCTCACGCAAGCGCTCTACCGACTGAGCTAGTTATCGTCCACATATCATATGAGTCTGTCCATCGATGGATATCGAACTTACGACTCTTCACATCGGAAGCCTTCGACATACGAATGAGCGACTTCCAACATGGCAGTACAGATGAATTGTACCGTTACGCTTATCCGACCTCGCTGTGTTATTGGATAATTAAGCCACCGATCGTATGGCTGGTAGGTACTAGGATCGCACCCCGGTACCGTCTGCCACCAGGAGCGAGTTTTAACAGTTCAACAGGAACAGATGTTAGGTTCTGGGTGAAATTTCGCGGACCCCGCGTATAAGTATGTTGTCTTTGGCAGCCATCTTAAGATGAGTTCTGTTTATAGTCGAAATTATAGAAACAAACGTTAAGACATCTTGAAACCACAATGCGTGTACTAATTTCTGGCACGAAAATCGCCCTTTTCTGAAATCAAAAGTCTGTTGAAATTATCATCTGCTTAACGAGCTCTTGAGGAGAACTGATGTTTGTTTAACGACACCGACACACTAATTAATTAGCGGATATTACGTATTCAAAGTCGGTCTGCAGACATTTCGTATCGGCCTCTGGGTCATGGCTGTAAAATCAGCATAGTTCCTTAATTTCATTTTCCTAAATTTACAGCAATTACCGACCTCGGTGGCACAGTGGTTAAGCCATCGAACACAAGGCCAGTAGGTACAAGGTTCGCAACCCAGAGCGAATTTTAACAACCACTACACCCTCTTCTCTCTCACTGACCAGTACAGTTAACAACGAACCCACTGTCCTGGACAGACAACCCAGATAGCTGAGGTGTGTATGTGCCCAGGACAGCGTGCTTAAGCCTTAATTAGATATAAGTACGAAAATAAGTTGAAATGAAATATAGACATTTCGTATCGTCCTCTGCGTCATGAATGTAAAACCAGCGTGGTTCCTAAATTTAATTTTCGCCATCTATTAAAGGGACACTCCTGAGTTTACAACCATTGTAAAATGTTTCCGACCAATAGAGCCTTTTCGATGACGTAACATTTAAATTAAATATATTTTCATATTTAAAATATCACTGTCTGTATTTACAAGGTGTTTGTTGTTGTCCTAATGCTTGTAGTAGCCCAAACCGGATTTTACCTCCCAATAATTTCGTACGTACGAAAAAGTACAATGAGCTTAACGGATATATTCACTGCGTACTGCAGGTCACGTGTTCTCCTGCCAACATTATTCTCTTGTTGTGAATATCTAACACAAACTCCTGACTGTCGCTCTGACCCCTAAGCTAACTTCGAGCTCAGCCAATGAGCTTGGCGGATATATTCGCTGCATACTACAGGTCACGTGTACGTTTGTCTCTTCTTGTATATATCTCTAACACAGACTACTAAATCTGGCAATCTAACCCCTAAACAAATTTCCCGGTCAGCCAATGAGTTGGGCGAATATATTCACTGCATACTGCAGGTCACGTGTACGTTTTCTCTGCTTGTGTATTTTTAACACAGACACCTGAGTCAGGCGTTCTAACCTCTAAACTAACTTCACCGCTCAGCCAATGAGCTGGGCGGATATATTCACTGCAGGACACGTGTACTTTCCTCGGCTTTCTTCAAGATCGTCTGTGTATCTCTAACGCAGATTCTTGTGGTCATGGTAAATCGTTTTATAGCTCGCATTTTTAATTGCTTCGTGCATCTGCGTTATTCATACGTCGCCGCAAAACTCAGTAGATATTCTAGGTCACGTCCCCAGGGTGGCCGCTTATGGAAATACGCGTTCTTCCCTAATCGATATTCCTGAAAACACGTGTTCTGACGTATCTGTTAGCCAGGGGCGGGTCTAGGGATTGAACAATGAGGGATCAGAACTCACCTTGTCTATTGTACATTAAGGAAATTATTGACTTAATGTGTGCCCTGCAGTAAATAGGTACCAGTGGAAGTTTAAAATGTACCGAGGTGTCGTTAAACAAACATTCCTTTCCTTTGGTTATATCATACAACAAACCAAGAGTCAAATGACCGTATCAGATATCAAATAGCTGTAGCTTAAAACGTGTTGAGGTGTCGTTAAACAGTCTCTTTTTTTTCTTCTTTTTTTTCTCGCAGTTAAAACTAAAAACAATAAATAGTTAGGTATTCTATAGACAATTATTTATATAAAACACAGAATATTCAGTTAGGGGTTTACGTTATTACTCTACTAGCGGGCAGCATGGCCCAGTGGTAGAGTGCCCGCCTGATGCGCGGTCGGTCTAGGATCGATCCCCGTCAGCTAACCACTGGGGTTTTTTCTCGACATAACCATATGTCCGACGCCGATATAACCGTAATTAAAATGTGTTGAGTGCGTCGTTAAACAAAAAAAAAAAAAAAAAAAAAAAAAAAAAAAAAAATTATTACTCTACTAAACGCTTTTATGTTTCTTATCCACTCACAGAATCAAATAAAGAAGCGGGTTGCTTCCCTGGAGCGCCAGCTAGCGGAAGAACGACTCAAGGTCTCGACTGCGCAGAAGAAACTTCAGCTGTTAGCGACGGAGAACCAGTCTATTTCACTCAGCGACGACTCCAAGTTACACCTCCGCGAGAAGGAACTCTTACAGGAAGAGGTACGAAAATATCACCCGTGCCTTAAGGCGACGTTACACGATACGAGTGTTTCGAACGAGTATAGCCACGAAAATAGCCGATAATGACAAGACAACAGCAAAATTTCATTGGTTGCTATGCGATCAGCTGATCTCGTACGAGGCACTCGTACCGTGTGACGACGCCTTTAGAGTATGTGTTTCGTGAGTAATCGCTTTTACTCGTTAATTACTCCAGTGGCGGATCGAGAAAATCTAGTATGGGGGCATGAGCCGGAATGCCAATGAAACTTTAGGGGAGATTTGGAGGAGATCGTCAAACAAAAAATTATTAATATATAATATAATTATAACTTATTTTTGTGTTTCTATCCAACTACGGTTCAAACACGCTGTCCTGGGCACATACCTCAGCAATCTGGACTGTCTGTCCAAGACAGTGGGTTAGATGATAATGGTTAGTCAAAGAGCCGGTACTGGGTTGCGAACCATGTACCTACCAGCCTGTAGTCCGGTGGTTTAACCACTGCGCCATCGAAGCCGGAGCCCGTACGCCCAGATGCTCAGGACCGTTTATTTAACTACCAATGCTTTACTTGTCTTCACTCGTTCTGTTCTGGACAGTAGATCTGGCGTAAATCAGAACTTATGCCCAGGATGAACGTGCTTGAACCTGAATGTTTCCTTCTTTCCTTGTCTTCAGACTACTATATAAACATACACCACACTATAATTAATTACCGGCCTCGGTGGCGTAGCGGTTAAGTCACCGGAAAACAGGCTGGTAGGTACTGGGTTCGCAGCCCGGTACCGGCTCCCACCCAGAGCGAGTTTTTAAGGACTCATTGGGTAGGTGTATGGCCGCTACACCCTCTTTTCTCTTTCACTAACAATAACAATTAACCCACTAATTTCTATTCTGTCCTGGACAGACAGCTCAGATAGCTGAGGTGTGTGCCCAAGACAGGCGTGCGCTATAACAGCTTGCTCTGAATGTGCACGTTAAACAATATTGAATAAGAATGAATAAATAATTAATTAAATGTTTGTGATTTCCTCTTTTCTTTCAGAACATTGAGTATCAGAAGCATTTGAAGATCGCCACAGACCAGATCAAGGGTTTGAGAGAGAGACTCCACGTTCTGGAGGAGGAACACTACAGACTGAGAGTCGACTATGGACGAGTTTGTGATGAGGTAAGAGTCCACCTAGTCGACCTTCTGGACTTCTTGGGGGGGGGGGGGGGAGGAATGTAGCCCAGTGGTATAGCGATCGCGTGGTGCGAAAATATGAAATAGTCTTGTGTCGTGCTCGTATCAGTAATACATGTTTGACCCATTCATATATTGGAGCGGAACTTAGCCGAGAAGTAAAACGTATACCTGATGCGCGATCGGCTTGGGATCGATTCACGTCGGTGGGTCCATTTGGCTATTTCTCGTTTCAGTCAGTGTTCCACGACTGGTATATGAAAGGATATAGTATGCACTGTCCTGCCTGTGAAACAATAACATCCCTTGCTACTAATGAAAACATGTAGCGGGTTTCCTCTCTAAGACTATAATATGCTAAAATTACCGACTGTTTGAAATCCAATAGCCGATAATAATGGATAAATCAATGTGCTCTAGTGGTGTCGTTAGACAAAACAAAAACAAACAAATGGCCAATTGTTTCTATCATATATCATTTTGTTTCATGAAATATTTATTAATACTACAAAAGACACCCCATGAATCAAAATCATTATGTAATTGTTAAACGGCCTTTTCTAGGTCTATGTTGTTTTTCACAAACGCAGTTATTGACAGTACTGATGATAAGGCAATATTCCCTTAACCATAGGGGAATGAGGTCAAAATACTTAGGGTGCGATAACCAGAAGGAAAAAAAAGTTTTTAAAATATCTCCATATATATCTGGATTTTATATCTGTTTATATGACCATCGCCCTACTTCCCAAATGAAACCAGTTCATTGACTTTTAGAGCATCTACATCGTTCGTGTATTTGTAGGAAAACATGCAATTACGAATATAAATAGAATTCTGTCTTGGCTTGCATTAAAAAGGGTACATTCAGCACTAAAACAAGCGATCCCCCAGAACTTCTTGATTATGGTAGCCCCACTCCCATGGCTAGTGATATTCAGTGTTTGGGCTAGTAAATAATTACTATTGTCATGCCCGACGGCTAGTAATTTTGTTTTCGTCAGATGTTGCAGTTAAGTCTATTTTGTAAATATGAACAACCTGCCCCCACCCCAACCCCTAAATGTTAGTGTTTTTAAGTTCTATCTCCCTCTATAGGTGACTTATTTGATTATTACTATTATTTAGTAAAATTGTATTAACTTAAAGTAAAATAGGGCTAATGAATTTTTAAATCACCGATTCCATTACTAGTGGATTTTACTAAAATTCTAGAAGCCCTGGATCCCCTAATTGTTAATTCCAGATTGTTTAAATATGTTTTGCTTAACGACACCACTAGATCACATTTATTTATTAATCATTAAAAAATCAATAATTATGACACATAGTCTTAGAGGATACCCACAAAAAACAATTCTCCATTAATACCAAAATATCTTTTATATGTATATTTCTACAAACAGCGCAGTGCATACCATGACATTTGATATATCAGTGGTGAGGCACTGGATGGGACTGGGAAGGGGGGGGGAGGCAGTGTTTGAGCTGGGGTGATTCGATCCTACGATTCAAGAATATCATGCGAGCACTCTACGGAAAAGATGTGAGAATTTGAGATATATTAAATAGAAAATATTCCATATGCATATCGAAATATGGTACTATTCTTTCCATCAGTTCCAAAATTGTATATTTTCCTTTGTAAATAATGTATTTTAATTTCTTAACATTATCTGTTTATGTATTTTTAGCTCGTCTGCTACGAAAATATGGCTACAGATTCAGACAAGACACCAGAGGGCGGTGTTGAGCCAGCGGTCGCCAAGACAACGCAATCCCAACTTCCACCTTTAAAGGTAAGCATCGCTTTTTTTCTCTCCGTTTTTTAAATTATTATTTATTATTTATTTTTTATGTTAAGTTTTTGTACATTCGGTTGTTGTGAAAATAAACATGATGTAAAGATAACACAAATTGTTTTTGGAGACGCTGATAAGACGTAAACGTTACAAATACGTGACTTCTCTTTGATGGCAACAAACAATAATGGAAACAAATCTATTGACGAACTGGGACTTTATGGACCCATTAAGTTTTAAAGAGTTTTGTTTTCCATTGATACATGAATGGAATAATAACTGTGTACATTCTCTAAAATATAAAAGAAACGCAATTATTTATTTAATTTATGGACAGGCTTATGGATGAAGCATTATTATTGCATTTATGAGGCCCATTTTACAAAACATCGTATGTTTACATCTGCGACCAGCTGTCATATCGGACATGCATTTACAAGTGTTTGGCATCCATTTCACAGGTCAAATTACATCACTAAGGAAAATGGATAATTTTAAATACAAAATGTGTAGTTCTGTCGTTGTTGTACTATAATAGTAATAAGAATGGTAGTTTAGTCGTAGATTTACGATTACGTGCAAAACTAGGCTTACGATGTTTGGTGAAATTGGGCCCAGATTACGTGTGAACTTAATTACATTTATTGGACTCTGTCTTGTAGTGACATTCTGTGTTTCTATTTTTAGGTCATTGGACTCTGTCTTGTAGTGACATTCTGTGTTTCTATTTTTAGGTTCCTCCACCGCCGGACGAGGCAGACTCTGAAACGAGGCGACTTCAACAAGAGTGTGCTATTTATAAGTTGAAGTCCGAGGAACTCGAGTATAAAGTGGAGGAGGTGAGACCCATCGGAGTGGCCTGATAATACGCAACAACAAAAACAAAATGTCGTACCTCAACCTCGGTTTCACTTGTAGCTTCCGTCTGGAAATATCACAAGTCGCAATTTTTACCCATAACCAACCGTGTGTTTTACGAATCGACCGAGATGCGTAAATAGACTTCCGAGACAGATTCATCTGATTATCATTCGATTTTTTTAATCCAGATTTTTATTTTTTAAGACACCAAGGACATTTATCGTATGGTCCAAACGAACTACGAAAAAAAAGAAGGAAAAAAAAAGAAGAAGATTTTTAAAAATCGATCAAGAAGTGGAATGGATTTATCAAATGTTTACAATGACGCAGTTGAAAAGTGACGTCATTAACGAAAATGAAAACAAAGAAAGAAACCGGAAACAGCTTTAGTGGAACAGTTACCAAGGAAGATAACTGAGGAAGAGAGATCGCCACATGGATAAAGCAAACAACTTTTCTTTTTTTCAAAATTGTTTTTGAAAATGTATTGTCAACACCACTCACGACATGAAACATCATGTCAGCCATTTTTGTTTGTGTCATGGGAAGCTTAATAGCTAAAACAAATCTGAGAGATATATGAAAAGTGTTGGCTGGACTGTGACAGGTGTCACACAGAGGTATATATAATCGTGTGGTGTGTCAAGTATGACGGGTTTCTCATCTAGCGTGGATTGGTTGTGTAAGGCTTCGTGTTGGCTTCTCTGTGAAATTTTGTCTTTTGATTGGCTGATATAAGAAGAAAGAAAAAATATATACACATTACTGCTCAAAGAATGTCTGAATCAGCTAATTTGCTATTTTGTGTGTGAGTGAAGAGTCTTTTTAAATTCAAACTGGAATATGGATTATGGTAGATCGACCGCAGTGCATTTCTAGAATTAACCCAGGAAGAATTCGTTCACCTCTTGTTCTTACCACCAGATGGAGTGTCTATCGCAATCATTTCTTATCTCTACTTTCATCAAGGTTCTTAATATGCAATCCCTGACGTCACACACATTGTCACTTTGCTAATCTCCATAGATATTTCTCAAGCTGTCTATGACGTGATATCATGACGTCACTACGTGACAAATATATCGTGATATCTTACCTACTGATGGATAGTATAGTGTGTGTTGGGCTTAAGGTTTGTGCCACGAAATTGTGTTCATTGGGAAATGTGCTATGTGCGCGCATGCGCGCGTATGTGTGTGTGTGTGTGTGTGCGTGTGTGTGTGCGTGTGTGTTTGTTTGTTTGAGTGTGACTAAGACGAGGCTGGTGTGAACGTGTGTTTAAAAGAAATACCATGTTAATTCTTGTTTCCCTAATGCTACTGTTTGTAGTACGCCATTAACCACATTGTTTAAAGTACTAACAACCCCATTACCGCGAGGAGTGAAATATATCTACTAGGTCTAACGCTGTAACCTTTTTTTTTACACTAGCTGCAAAAATTATATATCACTCAAAACACATGAGAACAAAACACAGCAGTATAGTCGATACACAACAACGCGTCAGTAATGATGATGATGATGATAATGATCATAATAATAATAATTGTTATAATAATACATTAATGATGATGCTAAATAAATAAATTAAATAAAATAATAAATTAATGAAAGTGACAGACCCCAGCGATTCAAATTAGTCAATTTATTGTTTAGGCTATAGATTTCCGTAATTCCGGAGTTTGTAATACATCGAACTGCACATACCTCTGAGAAGTAACGGTTATAGTGTATTTTACAGTGTTTTCCCTAAATACAACATCACAGTCTCTTTTCAGTCATGTGTAACCTTATCCAAATGATCTGTAGGTTTTTAGATCAACCAAACTTAGTGTTGAAAACAGGGTCTGCGATATGAATATGTAATTTTTTAAATTGTATTTTCTATTAGTAGTAATGATAAATAAATACATAATACATAATAATTAATGATAATAATAATAATAATATTTATTACAATTAAACAGGTTGTGTTCCACTTGAACGATACACATGTATATTATGCTCAAGACATTTGTATTATGTCAAGACATTTGTATTATGTCAAGTTTGCTCATTTGTATTCCGCATGACAAGATTTACATCGTGTGATTATCGTCAACATTTGTATATTTATCACTAGACATTTCTTGCCGCCCTTCGACTTTATTCATGCAGAGATATATCCTTTAATTGCGGTAACCGTGTAACGGTTTTGTAGTTCGGATATGGAGAACAGCAGCTGGTTACGCTCTTAAAGGGACATACCCTAGTTTCAGTTCGTGAAAATTAACATTAAGTTTAGTTTAATTTACAAACCTGTAACACATTTTGATAAAGTTACAATTGAGTGAAACATGAGTCTTTGACTTTGAAATGGTGAAATACCCTCTAAAATAGAATAAAACTCAACTACATAACTATTACTTCTCAGAGGCACGTGCCTCTTTAAAAATATGAGAAATGCATTTTGTGATATTAAAAAACATCAGGATGACCAAAAACACTTCGAATGTACGGAAATGGATACTTTAAACAATAAAATTTA
>JAECMU010029154.1:0-19961 GCA_016106625.1 Dracogyra subfuscus | reverse complement strand
GCCCCCCCTTTGGCCCCCCAAACATAAAGACTCAGTTATACTACTGTACTTGTTAACTATGTTTGAACATTTGACGCTTAAAACTCGCCCTTCTGTATCTTTATTTATTTTTATAATTATCATATCTATAGCCCCTTTCTGAATAAAATTGCAACACCCCATTTACGTCCCACATTACAAGAATTAATATAATATGTCCCATCAAAATCTTTTAAAAAATCTTTTAAATTATCTCTGTCATTAAAGTGAGTTTCCTGTAGACAAATAATGTCTATTTTTTTCAGTATTTAATAATTTGAAAATTAAACCCCTTTTTGTACTATTATTAACGAAGCTGTTTACGTTTAATGTGCCAATTTTCAAGTGTGTGCTGTTAGCTGCCAGCTGTTGAGCATGTATGATACAAAGAAGAATGAATAAAACTGAAACTATGAATAAATTAAGAAGGAACACAACAAGGAAAATGGAAATAAACTGTCTATGCTTGGCATATGATGTAGTAGACATACCAAGTATCTGGCTCGCCCCGGCCCCAAGGGCCTCGGGGTGGGGTGGTGGCCTGTGTCCCTGTCTAGATGTTTAAGCCTGTAAGTGTAAAGAAGTAAGCATAGCACTGTTAGTCAAACATATGATATACGTTGTAGCTGACACACCATATGAAGGAAAACACAGATTCACACAACGTGAGTGAGCACTTCTCATCCACACGAGAGTACATATGCGAACATAAGGCTTGTTTGCCTTCACAATCACATGGGGGTGGGGGTGGTCAACATAAGTTTCACAGTTCCCACTCATACGTAGCGTGCATATACATCAGTGAACACTTTTCCATACACAGGTACAAACGAAAACAAAAGTCTTACTAGCCTTCACAGTCACAGAGGGTTGGGGGTGGTCAACAGAGTTCCAACACATATATACAGTACATATAAACACATTTCCACACAATTAAGTAGACACACAAAGAAGGTTTACTGGCCTTCATAGTCACCGGTGGGTGGGGGTGGTCAGCATCATTCCAACACATATATACTGTACATATCAACAAATAAACACATTTCCACACAGTTAGATAAACACATACAGAAGGCTTACTAGCCTTCACAGTCACAGGGGGGTGGGGGTGGTTAACAGCGTTCCCACGGTTATATACAGCACATATACACAAATAAACACTTCCACACAGAACAAAGAACACACAAATAAAACTTCTTAGTTTCTACAGTCGTGGGGTGGGGGTGGTCAAGAGTTCCCACACATATATAACATACATAATACACACATAAATAGGTTATTAGCACACAACGTGATTTTAAACACACACAACATGGTTTTGAAACACACAACTCCTTTGAATCGCGAGAACACAAGCACATTGAAACACTGAAACACATCTCCACACGAGAACACTTGAGAACACTTGAACACATTTAACACACATAGAACACAGAACACAATCGAAAACAATACTTTTCCTGGCCGCTGAGCGGATGGGTTGGGGAAGTCTGAGTCGTTGGCCGGGGCTAGGTTTGGAGGGTGATCAATCTCGTTGTCGATGTCCGGGTCGTGAGAGGTGGGGTAGGGCGAGGAGTCCTAGTCACCAAGACCTACATCTTGGTGGCCGCATGCCCCTGAATCCTGCCTGGGGGCGCCGCTGACAGTGCGTGGCATGCTACCTTCTCGGTGTAGCTGGGTCCTCTGATGATGAATACCTACTAATGAGCTCTCTACTATAATCTCTCCCTTTTTCTCTTCCTTTTTTTCTCTCTCTTCTCAAAATTTCTGGCCTCTCTAGCTCTACTAATCTTTCTCTGTCCTCCGGTCTCCTTACTTCTAACAACTCGCTTTCTGAAGCGTGACTGGTGTTGAAAATCAACTCTGTTACCTCTGGCAACTCGGGTAGCTCAGCTGGTGGTATGGGGGGGGGGGGAGGTTCCCTTCCAGGACTTTGTCTAGATGTCACCTCTTCTAACTATGTCAGAGAATTTGACCTGACGGCCCGGGCAATTCCACTGGTGGTGGTCGGGGAGACCACAAGTGAAACAAAGTTCCGGCTGATTCCGGTAACGCACTTGGAAGAAGTTGTTCTGCTTAATGGTTATGCGCCCTGGTATGTCTCTTTTAATGTCCAACTTAAGAGAGCGTTCCCTGTCCTAACGTTTGTGTTTCTCCACGTTGAGTGGCTTGTAGGTACAACGATGTCGCCGTACCTGGACAGTATCTCGTCCATCTCTGCGTTGGGGTAGCTAAGGGGAAGACCCCTTATCTTCACCCAGGTAGTAGTACCCCCCGGGAAGCGGGTGCCTATGTCGTAGTGGGAGTCTCTGAGCTCCAATCCCTGAACCTCAAGGCGGTCCCGGATTTCTTGGGTCCTTGCGTGTAGTTCCCAAGTGTTGCGCCCTTTAGGCAAGCAAATAATCAACAATCGGCCCTAAGGCACAACAGATTTCTTCGCCCTTAAGAGGGGGAGTAAATCCCGGCGCGTGGAGGAAAAGTGGGTTTTTATACTCGCTCCCTGGTATGCTGTCTGTAGTCGTAGATGTCCGGATGTTTCCGCCTGTCTGGATCGGTCTAGGATCGATCCCCGTCAGCTAACCACTGGTTTTTTTTCTCCACATAACCATATGTCCGACGCTGATATAACCGTAATTCTAATGTGTTGAGTGCGTCGTTAAAAAAAAAAAAAAGAAAAAAAGTCTGGATCGGAACTGGTGTTCGGAGATTTTCGTCTACTCGTATCGGGACTGATGCAATAGGGGCAGCTAACTCCTGCATGTTGACAGCAATGGCAACTTTTTAACTTTTCCTATTGCAAAATAGAAAACAAAGACTTTATTGGTCTCAAACGTGTTAGGTTTGAAAGTTAACTTGATAGGTTCTACCCTATTTTATTAGCAGGTAGCGATCTGGCAAACTTCAGTGAAGTAAAACCACACCTGACCTAATATCAACTAGGCCAAACTGCTGAATGAATGAATGTTCAACGACATCGCAGTACAAAAATACACATCGGCTATTGGATGTCAACAATTGTATGTATATCATACCAAACTGCTGAATGACAAAATATACCTAAGCAGGGCTAAATTTATTAAACTTTGCTTCATATTGCCTATTATTTGAAGAGTATACATAATAATTAGCCAATGTAATTATATTTGAATAAAACACACCAATAAAAACACCATGGTTACGATGGTACTATGTGTAACATGTAAATAATTCGAAAACGAAATCGATTGTCATATATTTGAAAAACCCGAAACAAATGTATTCAAAGAATGTACACTATTGTATGTTTTACATTTTTATTACCTTATTCGATTTATTGGACAAAAAACAACAACAATGTACCGAAGTATTAAGCAAAAACAATGATCATACCCTCACTCTATATTTGACAAACCTCAATCGATTTCGCTATCAACGGAATCGATCGAGTTGTGACGAAAGGCGCCCGTCGGCAGAACTGCATCAAGAACTGCATTCAAGTCTAATAATAGAACTTGGGATTTCCATGTTGATAGTTTAATGGGAAATATTAATGTTTGTAGGATCACTGGATGGCAAATTAATTTACTGCTCATAAATTATCAACACGACTAGTCGGGCTATTCAGAAACTAGCTGTTTACTAGACAGTGTCGTTCGGACGTACCTTAGTGTCGAAGCCTGATAATGTGCAATAAATAGTTGTGTGTTGTTAATGTGTTTATAAATACATAACACGAGTAGGTACCGGCATATATTTAACATAATATCGATTGAGATTCAAAACTTCTACTGGTGTGAATAAGCGCTATTTGCATGTCCAAGTGACCAGTCTATTATTTGTGCCGATTTGCTTTAAAGTAAAACAGTAAATTTAGATGTTTAAAAAAACATTGTATTGAAGTTAAATAAAAATAGAAATATACTGCGTCCACAGGGACACACGTTTTGCAATATGGTGCGTCCCATCCTTGATTGCTGCGTCAAGGACCCGGGACTCCGGGTCCGTGAGAACCCTGGTTTAAAATTGCACTAAGGTTGCTTCGTCGAACGGTTGTAAATGTTAAGGTCGGTAGTGTAATATCGACCTTAAATCACTAAGTTCGATAGTAGCTAAGGTCGCTTCGTAAAACGGGGCCCTGGATCACATTTTATTAAAATCTAAGACTACAAAAAGCAATACAACTATTATAAAACATACTTTTAAAAGAGATGACGGGTCCTTGGGTGTCATAACTATATCTTGTAAGACTATGTAAGAAAATGTTTTTAGGCCGAAGGCATATGATATCCAGTCTTGGGGCTTTGCTTAAACGCACTGTCACAAATGGTTGACCTAATTATGACAATATATACATTTGATTTGTGCCTGAAAGTACTTTATTGGACCATCTACATAACCACCATATCACACTTATTGATATTTTATAAAAATTATTGAATTATGGGTACGGTCCATAATTCTGAGAAAAATAACGGCTATTTGGAGAGCAGAGGTGTGACGTAGAATTTTGAGTCCCGTGACGGGCATTCCCCGAATAACCACACTGCCAAAACAATTTACCAAGGTCGTGTAACGAGAACGCATGACCGTCCTATGCGACATAGGGTAAATAGAAAAAACAACAATAATGAAAATAAGTTATTAAAAATGATAAAAACTTATACTGGATGATAATAAGCTTATACATTAGTTTATTTTAGCGACAGACGCATTTTAAACGTTGACAATTCCGACTAGTTAGGCCTTTGCATATATAGATACAGGTTTCGAACTCAACGGTCGCTAGATCGACCCTGGCGACTGAAAACGACGACGGGCGACTGATAACCCATAGTACGGTTGCCCACCTGGCGACCGATTAAAAAAAAAAAAAAGTGTGTTTTCTGTTATAATCTGTTGTAATATTTGTTTTTGATTTTTTTTTGAAAATATTATTCGAGCAAGTGAAAATAGAACTGGGCAAGTTAAAGTGCTGTCACCACTTGCCTAGATGGCAACTCAAAAAGAAAGTTAAGCACAGACACTGTAGATAAATTTATCGTTAGTCCTCGCGAACAAAATCGAAACATCTGGATCACGAACACCTTCATTTTCCACCTTGGAAAATTCATTATTATACAAAATATGCCATAACAGCTGACTTGGAATAGGAAATGTTACATTTTTAAAGAATACACTGAACTAGATGATGTATATATGCGATGTGACTATATATACGAAGGCTGTGCATGCATAGAGCCTCCACTAACGAGGGCTGGCTATATTCACAGCAAACGTGTATATAGGCGGTAAATAAGTATTTGATTCATCCCTATTACTGAACTATCAGGAACAGGAGGAATACATACTAAGTACTCGAAAAAGCATTTTCTGGACAGGGGAGGGGAGGGGTACATGGATTTAGCGGACCCTTTTGTGTACGTTTTCCATAGACATATGAATAGCATAATATTGCCCGTACAGAACTATCGAAATAAATAATAATAATAATAAAAAGATAATAATAATAATAATACACTATTATTATTATTATTATTATTAGCCAACTATACCTTTTTGTGGTGGAGAGTGCGGTGTTTTTTCTGGGAGAGTTTTGGCTGTACAAATGCAAGTTTAACGTGCATGCACACACGCACAACGAAAGGATGAACTTGCCCCTACACATAGAACTGGATTCAACTGGGTTAAGTAATAATTCATTCTAATTAAAATTAGCTCCACTAATTTTTATTAATACATATGGATCTAACAGCTGCCCATTTGAGCTCATGTCCAGCTAACCATTCATCCGACTAATCAAAACCAATCTTTGGACGACAAAACATGCGACAGTACACTGGTTTTTTTTTTTTTACGCTATACATTAAACCGAATGACCACTTTGCGAACCAGACAAAATAATTCGATAATAATAATAGTAATAATAAATGATGAATTCATGTTCTGAATGTTTATTATTTTATTTCAGCGTATTCGCAATTATTTTCGTTACGAAATTAATAATATATTTTTTCAATAATTGCCGTCTGTATAGCTGGCCTCAGTTTGCCAAGTCTCTATACACGGTGATTGTTTATATAAAATTCAAAAATACATTATACGGTTGTCGTATATATAGCCACATTACTACAAATCTATTTTGCAGTAATGTTTTTACTTATAAGCATGAAGAGTTCTAACTTTTAAAAATGAAGCGTGTTATGGAATACCCTCGATCGTAGTTCAAATAAAATGTTTTGGATCACACAGTAACTAGGTTTGGTATTCCAAATGAATGTAATTTCCATTTATAATCCATATTTAGAGAAATAAGGCTCACTAAATCCCTGATTGTGTGCCTTTAAAGTAGATTAATTTATAATTTTGTAGTTTAGTTGATTTGATGAGTGAGGAAGTGCAATGTATTGGTGTAGGAGGCGTGGGGTGAGGGGCAAGGGGGCGTGTGCCCCCCACTTTTCAGATATTTTGCTGTATTTGTGGCCCACTACACACTTTTGATACCTTCTTAATAGACCCGTTAATAAAACTACATTAATCGCCCATCAACAGGTGGTGACAGATTGCATCACCCACCTTCTTTAGTTTTGAGTGCATCACTAAGAACAATTCCAGATGTTTTAATATCGTTATTCTCATTATTCATGTTGGGTGCAATGCTGGATTACTACTTGCATGTTTGATATATATGTAAAATGTCTTATGCGGAAGTCGGGGCGATGAAAATACTCGTGCTAAACCACTTGGGACTTCGGTCTACTACCATCCCATACGACATGGACCCACAACACTTAACACCTAAATGGACCACCAACTTTCTCTCAACCCACTTAAATTAAGTAACATTGTCTGGAATATTTTTATTATTTAAGCATATAGAACAGAAAATCCCAATTATGTTTGGTGCATATATGGTGCCGCACTCATCATTGGTTTCACTACGCTGGCTTATCCAGATCAAAAACATAACCATTATTTTTTTTCATTGGCTTATCACAAGTGTGAAATTTCCCAACAACGGATCACGTGAGATTTCGCAATTTTTGAACAAATTTAACCGTCTTGATTGAGGGGTCGTCTCATAACTCAAAAAACATATTTATATCCAGTGTTAGACATCCAACAGCAGATGGAAAGATGGATAGAATTATGTTTTATTTAACGACACACTCAACACATTTTATTTACGGTTGTATGGCATCGGATGATTATTAAATCAATATGCTCTAACTTTGACGTCGTTAAACACTCCCCACTCCGGGCTGCCCTAACTTTACCCTTTCCAAAGAAAGGATATTTATTTGAATTTCTCGATTTTAACACGTAAAAAGTTTGAAAGTTCTACTAACACTTTATAAAATATCTAATTCTGAAATAGGAAGGTACGTTTTCATGATCAGACCGGTTTTAATGAAAGATTCTAGTACCGTATTCTCAATCGAACGTTCTCCGTACAGCGCAAGATTTCTCTTTTAATTTTTTGAGACGAACCCTACAATTTGAAATCGGTAAATGCACATGTTAACTGAAACTGACAACAGGCTGTCGTTTGAACTTTGCCGAGCTATGGTGGCACTGACTACGAATCGAGTGTATTCTTTTGACGATATCCGTTCATAACGAACACACACAAGTTTTTTAAAAGTGCATTTGAGCTTGTATATCATATTTGTACATGATATAATATGGTAACCAGACAATGTAACTTTAAATGAAAGAATGAAATTGAATTTGATTTTGTATTTAATAAATCATGCCAAATGTTTTAGTAGATGCCTCAATGTAACGCCCCCAACTTTCAACTTGAGGTCAAAGTTGCATGCTCTTACTGCACTTTTATTATATTAGGGATTTTTGTGTGTGTGTGTGGCTGTAAACGTTTAAAATACTTGATTGTATTTCTGAATCATATTTTATTTTTAATTAACTTTTTTTTCACATCCGGTATTGTAGAATTTGTCGAGTCTTGCAGTAGTGAGAATAGCCCATTATTATGGCACTTTTCCCAACAGACAGGCCTCTTGTGGTTTCGTGGTTAGGCCATCGGTCAACAGGCTGGTAGGTTCGGATCCCAGTCAAGGCATCCAGATACAAACTCCAAACTGAGTGCTCCGTAAGGCTCAATGGGTAAGTGTAAACCACTTGCACAGATCAGTGATCCATAACTGGTTCAACAAAGGCCATGGTTTGTGCTATCTTCCCAGTGGGAAGCACAAAAGATGACTTGCTGCTAATTGGAAAAGAGTACCCCATGAAGTGGCGACAGTGGGTTTCATCAAAATCTGTGTAGTCCTTAACCATAACCATATGTCTGATGCCATATAACCGTAAATAAAATGTGTTGTGTGTCATTAAATCAAACCTTTCTTTCCCCAACCGAGAATTTTCAGATCTTGTTGGGAAATGAGTAAATGTTTCATGTTCATAATACGAAGAGACTATTTTAGTTCTAAAAAGGTACTTTAAAAACAGGTGCCAATCGGCCTTCTTCAACAACCCCGATCAAGCCCCATTATATCGAATGGTAAATTTTCTGAAATGGGTAGTGTACCAATCAAAGGTCACAGTTGCAATAAACTGTTTTAGAGTTTTGACGGCAAAATACTTCGAGTTTACAAAACTATGCTATATATTCGTGATTATCATGAAATAAGAAGTCGGGCAACATATTGGTTAAAGTCTACGACAGGTAGGAACGTGTCGTAGGATCTACGATGTATTTATGATATACTCATAATACATATACTGGAGTTAAGACATTTTCGAAAATGCGCTTCAACATTTGCCGTAGCCACTTACGACAGATGTACGACATATCATGGCTAAGATGGCTTCGAAAGTATAGGCCCTGGGAGAAAAGTGATTTCTACTCATTTTTTAAAGTTACATTGTCTGATTACCATATTATAACATCATGTTCAAATCTGAAATACAAGCTCAAATGCAAATGTTCGCTATGAACGGATATCGTCAAAAGTATACGCTCAATTCGTAGTCAGTGCCGCCATAGCTCGGTAAAGTTTCAAACAACAGCCTGTTGTCAGTTTCACTTAAATTAACACGTGCGTTTGCCGATTTCAAATTGTAGGGTTAGTCTAAGAATATTAACGGAAATCATTTGATTCTGAGTGACGGATTGACTTGGCTAACTGATTCCATGCGTCCAGATCAGTTTTTTTTTTTTTTTTTTTTGGTTTGTTTAACGACGCACTCAACACATTAAATTACGGTTATATCGGCGTCGGACATATGGATATGTCGAGAAAAAAACCCAGTGGTCAGCTGACGGGGATCGATCCTAGGCAGATCACTTAGTACGTGGTGATGATGAAATAACGGAATAAACATGTGTCTGGAATGAGTCTTTGAAAATAAACTGAGATGGTTTTATTATCACTTGTGGTGATGTACAGGCATCCAGCAGGCTTTTTTTTATTAATTAATATTAATCATTGGATATATCGCCAAATATATCTTGGGGGGGGGGGGGGGGGGGGGGGGCAGGATATTCATTAGCCCGAGTACTGATTGTAAGAGCTCTCATTACAGTCCGAGATCAACCTATGTCTTTTTTTTGGCAAATCTTGACCACCAAACGGTTGGCAAAGATTCCTGCTCTAATACCACAACAATCCTATGTTTGACATCAAATATTTTTACATCGACCATTTTCGAGTTAACATAAACAAAATCCACATATTGACAACTAACACACATACTACAGAAAGAAATCCGACAGCACCCACATTCGGCCGCCATTCGTGCCGCTCTGTGTAACAATTACAAAGTTTGGCGTCCTTATTTTGAGACGTAGATCACGTGATCGCCCACTAGGCGATTCCGCTTAATGCAGCAGTTAAAGGGGCCGTCTCATACCAAGTGATGTTACAACATGGAAGAGTTGGCTAATGCCATTTTGGATGAATTTGGATTTAATTACGTAATTAAACCAAAACAATTACAGATTATTGATTCCATTTTTAATTTGAAGGATACATTTGGGGTGTTATCAGCAGAATACGGCAAAAGTATGTGCTATGTATTGCCTCCTCTTATGAAAGATAAAATAAGTAGTAATTTAATTTGATTATTTTATTTTTTATGAATTAGTCACTAGTATACAGTAGGAGTGTATGTGGGTTTTTTGGTGTGTTTTTCTCAACAATTATGTAACGCTCTTGAGGAGATGGGGCATCATAAGATGTATTCCGAGGCGTTAAGGGGACGGATGGCAATGCTTGTTACTGCAAAATCAAAATTGAATCGGTGCATAGCTCATTCGATCTTTAAAACTTTAAAAATACATGAGTTGTGAGAATTTATTCAAGGGCCAAAAGTCAGTTAAAAATGGCATTTATAAATTTTTTAAAGAGTTGTTGCCCTTGAACTTATTCACAACGTTCATCTTTTGTTACCGATATATGCCTGGGTAGCGTTGTGGTTAAGGACTGGTAGGTACAGGGTTCGCAGCCCGGTACCGTCTCCAACCCAGAGAAAATTCTTAAGGGCTCAGTAGGTAGGTGTAAGGCCACTACACCATCTTCTCACTCGCTAACCACTAACCAACAATTAACCCACTATCTTGGACCGACAGCCCAGATAGTTACGGTGTTGCCCAGGACAGCGTTCTTGGACCTTAATTGGATATAAGCACGAAAATAAGTTGAAATGAAATGCTACTGGGCTTAATTTTAAAACTGCATTGCCGACTATAGTGCTGTCATGTTTTTTATGTTACGTGTCGTGGCATTCTTTGGTAGTCTTTACATTTGCTAACCTAGATACCGTATAGACTCTAGTTTCTTACACACCCGTTGGTGAGAACACCATGTGCTATTTTTGGTTACATATGTTATCACCTTCAAGACACGACTGGCTGCTCTTAGGTGATGACCAGATCATCAATGCCATACAACCAATGAACAACTACATGGTGGAAATCGATTAGCCTGTGTCGTATAGTTAGCCTGACATTCATGTGTCTGTGACGCGCAATTCAGCTGCTGCTTGAAGACACTTCCGCCCAACTCTAAAAAGTCCACGCATTGCTCACACCACTGCTCCAACCACCCCCAGTTGCTGGCATTATCCGAGCCCTGTAAATTATTCGTTAGTTCATCAATGTGGATATTGTCTGTTAATTATTCTATTCGTTCATCTGTTCGTTTGTTCGTTTGTTTGCCATTTGTTCATTCATGACATAAACTTCATGTCTTGAATTTATATTTCAGATATGGAATTCTAGTGAGGAGCGTATTCCACAAAGACACTGTGCACTTTGAAACGTTTAACAATTTAAAAAATGCATCCTGTAAACATCATCGTCGTTACACATAACACAGCCAATGATAATGAATGCAACCAGATTGACACAGACCAAGATACATGTATGTCCAAGAACTCTTGTAAGGAATACGGCAATGGAATTAATGTTGATGAATTCAGCTGGTCTGACATAATTCTGCATAATAATAGTTCAGGTAAGTTCCTACATCTTACAAATAACATGTATTGAGTGTATACAATTATTATTGTAAACAGATTTAATAAATACACAAACACGTTTTATATAGGTTGTGTGCAAAAAAACCCCATAAACTGTATAGATTGTTCTGATTTACTGTATAGGTTGTTATGGAACGAACATATGTTATTTCATACACAATTAAAGTAAAGTTAACTGAAACTAGACTTGTCTACTACACTGTATTATATTATTTCATGGAATGTATCAAAATCAGCCATTTACACCTGAACTTTAATTAAACATCACCTGTGTAGCAGCGAAAAAAGGTGCCTAGAAATAGCTGTCTGTGCAGACAGGATTTATGCAGATAGTGAAAGTTTTTACATATACTTAGTATTTAATGATATGGCATGAATAAAATGATTTATAACACACACATCAGTGTAATTACAGCTCCATAGATAGTTATAATATAGTTTATGCATATTTATGGTATTTTTTTTCATAGAATATAAATATTTATTTTTATTATTAAATTCTGTCAGTCTTTTTTCAATATCTTCTGTATGTATAGAACATAAATTTTGCATTACCTATTTATTAAGTACATTTTATATGATCAAAACTAGGGAGGGGTTAATTAATTCCCAAATGCGTATCAATAGAAGTATCTTTTTATTATTTCGTTGGTGGGTGTGTGTGTGGGAGGGTATGTTGTTCACTTAAAGATGCAACATATTGTTGCATATCTTATTAAAAAAAATATTCACACACATCCATACATAATCATGGCATAAATAACTACCAGACTGTCATTCACTGTACCACACGACATAATCTATTGTTTATGAACAAAAATGTATTCTATTTTTAATTCTGTCAAGTTTTCACATGCTAGTTTCGTTACCATAGCTACCGTATATTATACAGTCACAAAAGTTATGAATTGAAATACTTTTATATTTTTTCGTACATTATACATAAAATTTGAAAGGCAAATTTTTTTATTGTTGTAGTTTTAGTTTAATTCAAAGTATGGCGTTTAGATGTGCCATGCTGTGTCTGTTTTTCATAGATATAAGACATTAAATTTACACATTTGTTGTCCATTTCAGAATGAATTCATCATTTATGATCGATCCCATTGATGAATCTTTAACTGGGGATCCTTGTCCATTAAATACATCAACACCAAGCAAAACAACCATACATTATACCAATGCAACGGTTGCCAGTATTCAAGTAAATACAAACACAATCCCAGGAGGCATACTTCCATTCACTCTAAGAATGAGCAACCAAACGTCATGACACAAATAATCAGATGCATCGTAACGTAATTTGTTGGCGCTGAATGCCAATTAATTTTCTTAATTGGCTGTGCTGGGGAGGTTAGTTCTTTTTACATTCGGAGTTGCTTTTTTGTGGAATTAAATTTTTTCCTTCCATACCAAATTGTTCAGGGATAATTTTATAATTTTTAGTTTGAAAAACATTGTTCATGTCGGACATTGTGGCTAACTTTAACTTTAATTCTAACTTTCTATGTTTCTATTCTACGATAAATAATCTTGTCAAAATCAGCCGACTGCACTAGACAGTAGTAGCATATATAATGAGTGTCCGCCATTGTGCTCCTGCAAAATACAAACAAAAACGATGTCTCATATAAATTGAATAGAAATAATATAATTATTACAGTATATTTTCATGTAATTCTATAATATATTTTTACAAAAGATATTCTGATATTTTAAAGCTGGTTATAATAAATTCAAAATCTATACAACATTACTATATCAACATATACAGACGTCGATTGTTAAACAAGGTATTAATTAAAATATGTTTCATGTTTATTGTATGGTTGGTGTAAATGTTTTTTACACTAAACAGAATTGAGTTTGTTTCTGTACACGTTTGAAATAGTTTTATAAAATAAAGAAATAAGTTTATCGTGATTTTATTCGCAATGTTTGGGTCTTCTTGATGTGGTCTTGATGATTGAACACATACAAATACAATCAATAACATCTATATTTATGCAGTACATTGATAAAATCATTTGACCTAAGTATAGACCTAATCAAGAAATCGTAACTAGCACCAAATATTAAGGAAACCATTGTAAAAGCCATATTCTTACTCCCTACCTTTGACGTATTCCTAATATACAACCCGATGTCTCGTTTGACAGTAATTCCACATCCGATGCAAAAAAGGTTATATACACATCTGTTCCCCTACAGTGTTATTGTGAGGGAGTGCCGCTAAAGAGCACTTGTCGGACTGTCACTGATATAATAAGTTCACTACATGCACTCAGTCTGTCGGGGCGGTAATATAGTTGGGGATGGGTAGTGTGTACATATCCTTATCCTTAGCTGGGAGATTAGCGGCTTAACACCTGTGGTACATTTATACATTTTGGAATTTATTTCCCATAAAAGATTACGCCATTGCGAAATACCGATCATAAAAAGGACCGAAGCTTATGTTTCTATGTATTTCATAATTTATTATTATATGTACTGTTTATACTTAAAGAAATTGTTTTGCAGTTGGAGATTTAAATTTACTTGCAAAACTAGGCTTAAGGCATTTTGTGAAATTGATCTCTGGATATATACGGTGCTTACCCTAACTTTAAGACACAACATGATGTCACTGTTCTTGCACAGTACACAATTTTCCTATCTGTAGATTATCATTTTAATTGTAGAAAATATTGTTTTAAAATTTGAAAGAAACAGGAGTTTTAATTACTCAGTATTATGTGAAGGATGCGAATATTTGTTTAACGACTTCTCAGCATATTTTAAACTATAACAATCCGTTGTCTAAAAATGGGTTTGTCACATTTCGTTTAGAGTGAAAGAGGAAAATGTCTGCTGTCACATACGTTAATCGTACAGATTTTGTTTTTAAACTATGCTTTGACAAAGACAGTACAACAACCTGTGAGTGACCTGTCGATTGACACTGCTTTGAACTGATAAAAACCTGTCAGGGGGCGGGGGTCAACCCTACGACCTATCGAACCTCAGACTAAAGCTCGACCTCTGAGCTTCATCTTATCCCTTTACTTAGTATTGTCATACAGATCTATGTATCTGTTTTTCACAATATTAAATAAACAAATCGTTTATCTTTGGATGTTTCAGGTACCAATTGTAATGAAGTGGATATGCCATGTCGTCGTTATGCTGCAGAGTTAACTATAAGAGAACGCGACGGCGTGTTACTGCGGATGCTTTTTGTGACATATTGTACACTACAGTTATTATATGAGAAAAAGAAAACATTAAATGATAAAAACAGAACATTATTCATTACCCTTGTGAAAACATTATCCATTACGCTTGTGAAAACATTATCCTTTATATCTGGAATCAGATACTCCAAACCCGAAAACCCCCAAAATGAATCACACGTGTTAAAAATGGTGGAAACTAGTATTCCACAAATCAATGACAGATCCCCAGAACTCGAAAATCTCAAAGATGAATCACATGTGTCGAAAATGGTGGTAGTTAGTGTTCCACAAACCAGTGACAGACCCGAAAATCTCAAAGATGAACCACACATGTTGAAAATGCTGGTAGCTAGTGTTCCACAAACCAGTGACAGACCCGAAAATCTCAAAGATGAACCACACATGTTGAAAATGCTGGTAGCTAGTGTTCCACAAACCAGTGACAGATCCCCAGAACTCGAAAATCTCAAAGATGAATCACACGTGTCAAAAATGGTGGAAGCTAGTGTTCCACAAACCAGTGACAGATCCGAAAATCTCAAAGATAGACCAGAGGTTTTGGAAAAGGATACAACTAGAGTCCTGGACAACCCAGCATATACTAATTATCCAGCAAATTATATAATTTGTATGATGTCTGATAACCATTTAAATAGTACCAATAGGAATGATTTGCCGCCTAGTGAAAGTTGCCACTCTGGAAGCATTGATGCCAGAAGCAGTGATGCCAGAAGCAGTGATGCCAGATACAATGATGAGATGGTTCGGTATGCTTCATTTGGTGAATTCCCCTCCACCTCGGCCTGGCCTCATCGTCTGGCAGCTGCAGGATTCTACCACAGTGGACCGGATGATCAGGTGATCTGCTACAGCTGCAGAATGACCCACAGGAACTGGAGGCGTACAGATGACCCCATGGAGATTCACAGACAGGTGTCCCCTGGCTGCAGATTCGTCCTCAACCAGAAAGAGAACCACCCTGTGGAGGAGCAGGAACAGGCCCGTGAACGACTCGTAAGGATTAGTGGAGTATCACCAAACTTAACATCAAACCTGCTTTCTCGACATACCAACAGTACTGGCCCAGCTGTGCAGGCAGCATCATCGACTAGTACCGGCTCTGCCATACTGGTAATGTCGACAACCAGCATGGAGTCCGCCATGCTGGTGACTTCATTGGGTGCTGCTAATAACAGTGGGAGTTTGCTGCTCAACAGGCCAATTACAGACAATGACCTGTTTGGTTCTCCTTCAACAGCTGGCGGCAATCTGACCGTGGGCCACAGAACCATGCAAACAGCTGCATCCAGTGCTGGCCTGACGACAGCGAACACTACGATAATCATCTCCATTAATGTCCAGCTACCACCTGATTCATCAACGAACTCACACAGACCTCCACGAACCCAGCAGCAGCCAAAGTATCCCGAGTATGCTGATTTGGATACACGTATTTTGACGTTCGCCGGACGCTGGCCGCACCCAAACAACCAGACTCCACGGCAGCTAGGGGAAGCAGGTTTCTTCTTTTCAGGTTAGTACACATATAGATTATTATTTCTAGATATGTTTCATCATAATTAGAACTCGGCAAAGGAGGGGAATGTAGGTTTAAGTACATCTAAACTCGTTTTAAACTATGGCTATTGGAGTATCATTTTGTTTTGGCAACACATGGTCTAGAGTAAGAGAAAAATCCATTGTCGCTACAAAGGAAACGTGACTTTGTTAACTGTGACAGCCTAGTGTACCAATCGTGAGAGTCCAAATGTGATATAAACATGATCACAGCATCATTGTTGCTACTTCTTAGTTTTGTTGTTATCTGCTACAATAAGGGCATTTAACATATTTGTAGCATTATATTTACTGCTATGAATTTATTTATTAACTTGACCTGTTTATAGTATGGCAACTGTGTTAATATTACAATTATAATCTCAGGAATTTGCCAAATTATAATTAGACATTGCTGCAAGGAATTGTGAAAAAGGTCTGGCTCGTACATGTGCTGACTAGAATTTACTAAATATGAATGAGACAACAAGAACCTAGGGCCGTAGCCTAAAATAACTGGAATGGGAGTGAAGTAATATACTAGTAGGGTCTTCTCCACGTAGGTAAAAGTGATTCTTTTAGACTTAAAAATTGCACTTCTTTTATATTTTTCGAGGGTAAAGAAGCAGGGTACATTCTACAGTTCTGGGGACCATGCTGGTAAAATACAATATGCTACTAAAGATGGGGTAACGGTCGGCTGCCATAAATGTGTCGTTCAAAATCAATTTAAAGGCCACTTGTCTGCTCTCTATGTAGGAAATTCTCAAGATAGCACAACGTGCTACTTTTGTGGTGGTCGTCATAGAAACTGGATACGGGGAGACAACCCATTCGTCGAACATGCCAGATGGTTTCCGCGATGCGAGTTCATTAGAGAGATCAAGGGACACAACTTTGTTGACCTAATTCAAGAGATGAATGAAAAGGAAGAAGAGGTAGGTTAATTATATTTTAATTAGCACACATTGGGTTGATGTAATTTCTGTTACTTGCACATTGATTAGGTTGATAACATGTATATTTATTTGCTCAATCATTAGGCTGATAAAATTTATATTTACATTCACACCTATTAGGTGGTATAATTTCTTTTTCACATTCATTAGTATACCACCCTCGGTGTTGTCGTGGTTAAGAAATCTAGACACAAGGCTGGCAGGTACAGGGTTCGCAGCCCGGTACCGGCTCCCACCAATAGCAAGTTTTAATGACTCGATGGGTAATGTAAGACCACTACATACTCTTCTCTCTCAAGAACCACTAACCCACTATTCAGGCAGACAGCCCAGATAGCTGAGGTGTGTGTCCAGGACAGCGTCAGTGGTGTAGCCGGGTGGGGGTGAGGGGGGAAGACATGTCCCCCCCCCCTCCCCAATCCCGGGAGATGTTTACCTTTTCGCTTATTAATAACATTAATAAGGTTCCTGTGTCATATCCCACTACACAGGTGTCCCCCCATACAAAATCCTGCCTATGCCACTGGACAGCGTGCTGGAACCTTAATAGCATTCCACGAAAAATCCCTTGCCGACAGGTGGCGCTGATAAGCAACTGAGTTCCGGAAGTGATCATCTTCGCCTGTCTTTCCATGGGATCGTCATTGTTCACTGCACACTTTGTACAGATTCATTCAATCATATTATTATCACTAACAATGCCTACGGAGTGTTGTGTGCCTGGATGTGAAAACAGGACGGGTCATTTGTTTCCTTGGTCGGATAGAAAGCGAATTAAAGCATGGAAAGTTGCCGTGAAAACGGACAGTTGGGAACCGCAGAAATACAGCGTTGTATGCAAGAGGCATTTTGATGAAAACAACTATCATGGAAAAACAACATACGGTAAGTTAATATTATATATTTATTGTGAATAATAATAATAATGCCAAAAACACAATCCAAGCGAGAATGTGTACGGGTGAGAAATAGTAGTAATATGTTGTTTCCTACGCTATAGGCCTACGTATAATGTACACGTATAGTGTATGACAAAACTGGCGCATGTCATCGCCAAGTGGTTATAAGTGACTGAGTTTTTGCGTGAAAGTAAACAGTTATGAATAATTGACATTTTAAATCAACCGTGGTAATAATTATATTAATATTAATTAGGATGAAGTATATAAATCTAGTTATTTCCCTAGAAAAGGCAAGGTAAACACTTCAGGGATATTTTTGTTTTCATTTAAGACCAAACAAAATATTATTTGAAATAAATGTAGTTAATGTGCTTGCTTTAATAAATTGATAGCAAAAGCATATTTTATCAATTAATAATACATTTATTAGTATTTTATAAAGGCAATTTTATAATTGTTTGGCAGGTGTCTGAAAAAGTGCAAGGATGATAGTATATTTTATGCAGCGAGCAAACATAATTTTTTGCATAATCCATTTTTAATTTTTCACATTATACTTATACATAGATTTTGCAGAAACAAACTTAGTTCTCCATGTATAACTTCCAATAGCCTGTTATGGTTGCATGTATGTTCTACAACTGACAGGAACACCAGAAACATGTAATATGCTCTAGTTTTGTCATAAAACAAAACAATCTAACCTTCAGTAGCCCTTTTTTGTTTTAACGTGCTTCTAAATAACAAGCTTTTACCTATTTTACTGCTTATATTATGACATCACCAAATCCGAACAAGTTAATTTCTGATTTGTATTTGATCATTGGAACACAACACATTTTAAAGTATTTTTTTTGTTTATTAGGGACTGGGCCACTGCAAAAAAGGCTGAAGAAAACTGCTGTGCCCCACTTATTTTCCTGGACCAAACAACAATCACCAGCAAATGTACAGAGAAATGAAAGGTGCAAGAAGCGATTACGATTGGAAGTGGAATGTGAAAAACGGCGAGACATTGCATGGAATGAATTTGGAGCTGAAGAGACTGTGACTTCAGAAGAAAGCCATGTTGCAGGTACAAGAAGCATATTTGTTATCACATAAGATATTTTAGCGTTAGTATCCAAGTTATTTATATATTTCAGGGATTGCATAAAACCACTTACTTTAGTACTCGCAATGTAATGTTACTTCTAAAGGTATTGGCTATTTATCAAAATAATATTTAATAAATCAGATCACTTTACTACCACACACAAGTCATTTTGTATCTGCAGTCATAATTTTAAATCGACCTTGATAATTCCGAGTTCTGTCTTGAAAGTTATTTAATGTTGACATTTAATTTAACTAAATAACATTTATTAGTAAAAACTGAACTTTTATTTTATTTTAATGCAGATGGAACACCACATGATGTGTCTTCACAGACCCACAGAATCACCACAGAAACAACAGGGACACAGTGAACCTGTTTCATTCTTTACAGCAAGTCGGTTTTCAGAAGATTCTAAAGCAATACATTTTTATACCAGCCTGGAATGTTATAAGAAATGTTGTCTCGTATTAAATACACTGGGTCCAGCTGTTCATGAACTGAACTATTTTCATTCAGTCATGCCATCCCTATGTGTAGAGGATCAGTTTATTCTAACTCTACTTAAACTTCGGCAACACAAAACTAACTGAGTTAAGTAGATTGTTCAACATTCAAGAAGATTCTGTTACAAATATTTTTGTAACGTGGGTGAACTTATGGCATGCCAGTGGGGAGAATTAGACTGGTGGCCATCGGGTGACATGGTACACTTTCATTCCCCCACAGA
>JAECMU010029139.1:0-21769 GCA_016106625.1 Dracogyra subfuscus | reverse complement strand
TGCATTATATGCACAGGCATTTGGTCTTTTGCTCACCCATTGTCTTACCCATACTGATTTTTGTTGTTTTTTTCGGTTTTTTTAAGGGTTTCATATAAAAACGAACACATTAAGACCAGCGTCTCCTCATCACTTGAGGAATCCATCTTGACGAGAGTTTAATTTTATTCACGCGATAACAAATCGTATGTGACATATAAACGTGAAAACGTCGAAT
The DNA here is from genome assembly GCA_016106625.1 of Dracogyra subfuscus. NCBI lineage: Eukaryota > Metazoa > Mollusca > Gastropoda > Neomphalida > Peltospiridae > Dracogyra > Dracogyra subfuscus. The sequence continues at coordinate 21,552 of JAECMU010029139.1, read as the reverse complement.
CGTTCCGATTTGTGTAGGTACTACAAGTCGCATACTACAAGTCGGTACGACAAATCGCATAGTGAGAACGCCCCTTAAATTATACAGCGTAATCGCCAGTGGGCGATCACGTGATCTACATCTCAAAATAGATCGCCGAGCTTTGAAATTCTTATACGAAGCGACACGGACCGACACGAATGGCGGCACAGCGAGGGTGGTGTCAAATTTCTCTCTATAGTATGTGTATTAGTGATTAATATGTGGATTTGCCCCCAAAAAAGACATAGGATGGTCTCTGACTGTAATGAGAGCGTATAACTGTCCAAATGTCCGTCTAGCTCTCTTACAGTCAGAGTACTCGGGCTACACTCGGCTCTGCTGCCCGCTCAATATATGTAAAAACGGTTGTATCAAGAATCTTCATTTACCATTTATGCGGTATGACTATGCCTTTTTCGACGCATACAGCTACGTCTTGGTGTGTGCTATATGCGTACGCATAACGCTCACAGTTGTGCTATATGCGGCGCGCGCTATATGCAGCGTAACAGAGCTTATTGTGTTTGATATTGATACAAAGATTTTCACTGATACAATGTTTTTTTAGGTTTTTTTAGCGGGCAGCATGGCCCAGTGGTACAGTGCCCGCCTGATGCGCGGTCGGTCTAGGATCGATCCCCGTCAGCTGACCACTGGGGTTTTTTCTCGACATAACCATATGTCCGACGCCGATATAACCGTAATTTAATGTGTTGAGTGCGTCGTTAAATAAACAAAAAAAAAATAAAAAAAAAATGATACAATGTTTTAGAACGGTGCACGATACAAAGCAGAGAAATCGGTCAACATCTTATGTGCGTATCGAGAAGGATGTCGACTGATCCACTATCTTTCTTGTTAGTTCTTTTTCCGGGATTCGAAAATAACGTTTGATAGTTCACGTATTAGCTATTCTAGCGTAAACCTGTCTCAGGGTTGCAGTCGGGGAACTTAAAATTAAAATAAAAGGTACATTTTATCCTGGAAACAAGAATTTCTCGGAGTCGATAATATAAGTGTCTGAAGGTCATAAGCACACAAAATCCCACCCCAAAACACAAAACCATGTAAATATGGTAGCTGTTTGTAAACCATGCTTGCTTGGGTATAAATGGTCCAGTGGTGTAAACTTTAAAATTCAATGATCTCAAATTACCAAAAGTGTGACCCTTGGACAGTTCATGTGTGAGTGCGCTCGTGCACACGTGTGTATACATTTCGCAGAAAGTACGAGGCCTGTTCAATAAGTATCCAAACGTACTTTTGTTTCCCGGAAACCAGTTGCAGCAGAGCTGATAGTGGTTCAGTTGTAGTGATATACCTTACTGCGCATGCGCGATGTTTTGTAGCCTCGCCATTTTCTGTCATTTATTAAGTATGACCCATAAACATCTGTAGGAAAGCATTTCAAAACGTTCATAAACAAAAATCTAAAATATGTTGAATACATGTAGCAACCTGAAATTGCAACTATTTGTCTGTCAATGCAAATGTTGTGCTTTCTCGAATAGGCAATAAACAAATAAATAAACACAAACAAATCATTAAATAGATAAATAAATACTTTAAATAAACACATACTACTACTACTACTACTACTACTACTACTACTACTACTACTACTACTACTACTACTACTTTACTACTACTACTAATAATAAATATTTTAGAGTGAAATGTGAAGAGTCATTAGAAGAGTGTATGATGCTTGTATTATTCATTATATTCATTCTATCTGTATTTTTAATTAAAAAATTTGTGAAAATGACCGACATCTTTAAATAAAAAAGCTGACTTATCCACGTGATCGATAGGGCGTGACCAAATTTATTTGTTTGAACAATAGGATATAGTGAAACAATATTCAAAGTCAAGCTGACATTTAATAATAATGAATACATTTAATACAGAAATGCAGTCCATTACATGTCTATGACTATTCATATTTCCCAGCAAGCAGATGTGCAAAGAAAGAAATGTTTTATTTAACGACACACTCAGCATAGTTTATTTACGGTTATATGGCGTCAGACATATGGTTAAAGGGACATTCCCAACTTGGCTGCATTGTAAGATGTTTCCGACTAAAACAATATTTCTACGATTAAACTTACATATTAATATAGTGTCTAGTTTAGAATTTCAGTGACTGTATATTCAATGTGTTTCTGGTCGTCTTAATATAAAGGGACATTCCTGAGTTGTAAGATGTTTGCGACTGATAAAATACTTCTACGGTTAAACTTACATATTAAATATATTTTCTTATCTCTGGTCATCTTAATATTTGTAAGAAGCCCAAACTAGATTTTGTTTTCCAATAACTTAGTACATATGAAAAAAAAATATTTTAGGAAATAAAATGAAATTTAACCTAGTACAAATATTAGAACGATCAGAAACACGTTTAATATATAGCCACTGATATTTTATGCAGAAAATATATTTGATATGTAATTACAATCGTTAAAATGTCTTTGTTGGTCGATAACATCTTAAAAAGTGCAACAAACTCAGGAATATCCCTTTAAGGACCACACAGATATTAAGAGAGGAAAACCGCTGTCTCCACTTCATGGGTTACTCTTTTCAATTAACAGTAAGATATCTTTTATATGCTATATTGGACAAAGTCAACGCCCCTTTTAATGACTTTTATCAATCAATTGCTACTAAAATAGTGACGACGACATAGCCCTAATGTGTCTAAACGACAACACTCCCATTCGTGTTCAAAGCCGCATCTATGCACAACGAAGAGTTGAATGGGCATTCGGTAAAATAGTTGTTCATGATTCTATGACTTTCTATCTAAAGTCAACGACAATCACTTTTCGCACCCTTGTTTTGGCTTTGTACACAATAAATATAGCATATCTTACTGTAATTTCATTTGAAATCCATATTTGTTAAAAGGTACAATATTTAATTACAAACTTTTCTTCAAACATATTCAGGTACACCAATAGTCTGTGAAACAAATCAATAGCAATTGGAGTAATTAATGGTGCTGTGTAATTTCCAGCTGTCGGCTTTATTATTGATATAGTTGTAGAAATCATTTATTTTTAGAAACTCAACAACCTTCATTGGTGCACTTTTCCGTACAACATTCATAAAGCGTCCGGATTGCTATAATGATACTTATTTACCATAAAAAGACATAAAAAAAACAACACCATTTTATTTTGCAGTTCAATGACAATCATAAAAAAGAATGAATATAATCATAATACAAAGGTATGAATATATTCCACAAAATACACAATTTTATAATTGTTCTACATTTTACACACACACACACACACACACACACACACACACACACACACACACACACACACACACACACACACCAAAGAGAATCGCAACAACAAAAAACACAGACAAATCTTATTTAGCTCGCAGTTACGAGAACGGATTTGTTAAATATGTTATATAGGATGGCATATATGAATTTAACTCAACAACCAAAACATATTTCTGTTCCAATTTGTTTTAGGTTTTTTGAGTGTACTGGTCTGTAAAGGGAAGACAACGTCGCTTACCAAAATGAGCCCATTGGGCTATTTATCGTTCAAACCAGTTTACTACAACAGTGTAACAAAGGCCATGGTATGTACTATCTTGTATGTGGATGATGCATATACACATCGGGTTTCCTCTCTTAATATATGTGTGGTTCTTAATTATATGTCAGACGTCATATAACCGTAAATAAAATGTGATGAGTGCGTCGTTAAATACAACATTTCTTCCGTCTCTTCTTGGAACGTTAGATACGTTTTGACGCGGTGCTTGTTAATAATAATAATAATAATAATAATATGGTAATAAAGAAAGTATTATACTCGCGTGTTACTCGTACTGATTTTACGAAATTTCTATCAGAATTTATATATATATACGTGGCACTAGATGAAATAAAATTGTATAAATTTTTAGCCCAGATGAAACTATATTTTTACAACAAACACCATCACATTTATCACTAATCACAGGACTGGTGGTGTTAATTTCTCTATCAAAAGTTAGATGCACCTCGAACTTTGACCCAGCCGGAATTTATTTGATTTAGTACTACCAATAGGCGTATCATAATGTATTCTTCTTCAGCAGGTTTGTTTCTGTTTCATGTTTTTCAGTTCTGCCGGTGGTTGTAGATAGCACGCCATGTGCGGATTGCAAAAACACGTACGACACTGCAATTGGCGTAGCTGGTGCCACTAACCCAGATAAGTGCACGTTAGTAATTATTCTGTTACACGTGTTATTCTATGCATATAAAACGCATATTACTAAATGTCACTTTGGTGCTTGTACTTTATTGTGTTAGGAATTACATAGATACATAATGCTACATGCTATAATTTATCTTACGATGTTGATTTTGTAACGTATCTATCGAGCTAAAGTGAGTTGGATACGTTTTTAAACAACGAGTTATACAATCAATGATACCCAACGGACACGAATGTAACTTAATATTATACTGTTTATATATCTTCCAAAATCAGGTTTCAAATAAATTTAAATGTCTTTTTAAACTAAAACGTATGTTCTGCACTCACGCGGCAGTTAACGTGTGCGTCAAACATTGACCAGTTTCAGTTTCACTTACACGTCACAGAACAATCAGTTTCAGTCGTTCTTATTTTGTTGAATGCTCTGGTAACCAGGTTATCACCTTCGTGCAACCATTCCTAAGTCTCAAACATGGTCTCAAACATTTATTGGAGACAATATTGATTGCTTACACTGGTTTGTAAGAACATTATTACAGACCTCACATGGGCACTGTTCAACTTATTTTAAAATGCGTTCTTCTTTTAGTAACATTATTTAATATGTTTTGCTAATGTAGTTTATTATTGTAAATGCTAAGGTCGATAGTTAATGCCCACCTACATTTCATTTTCAATTAGAAATCTGACCAAAATATTAAACACATTATTGTATTATTTCATATATTTGTGTTACAAAATGTATTTGACAAAAATACATGTTTTTGAAAAGAAAAAACAGTTCGAAATAATGAATTATGGTTGTATAAGAAAACACAATTAGAAGTTGTTAACGAGTATAATTAGTTCGGCTAATAATGTGGGTTTTTTTTTTAATCGTACACAGAAAGCAATGCCTTTACAAGTTCAAAAACATTTTGTTAAAAACTTGGTATGTGTAATAATAATTGTGTTAATACTGAAGTCATCTTTCTGCATTTGATGCTTATCAAAATATTTTAAATCATAACAAGATAGTGAGAAAACTAAGAATTTTGGACAAAATAATGTAATATCAATAATTGTATTTTACTGGTTCTGTGAAAAGGAAGCAATATTATGAAGATATGTGGTTAGTAAATATTAGACAGAAACTCGCCAGGCTAAATGAGACGGGGCCCCGACATTTGGATGGATAATGCCTTTATTTTTTTATTTTTATTTTTTTTTTTGGGTTTGTTTGTTTGTTTGTTGTTGTTGTGGTCAACCCGTATTGATTTTGTACAGGCCAGTCGCTTAATCCTTGCAATATCATGCTATTTTTTTACACAATTTAATCCGAGGCAATATTAGCATGTAGATCCATTGGAAAATAAATGGTGGTGTGCAACCTTGTGCAGAGATACGATTTTGACTGCGCCATGGTTTTGTCGTTTAGATTTGTTTAAATTATATATGGAATTTAGTGAAGGTATATAACGATATGTTGTAGAATATGCATTCCGGTATAGGAACCGGGGGTGTGTTAAGACGTTGTTGTCATTTTGTCCAACTCTATATACATGTAAATTAAACAAATGGCTCCACTCCCCCCCCCCCCCCCTAAAAATATTGTCCCCCTTACTATCAATTTTGCAAACACTCCACACCAGATACCGTTCCTACGGGCCTGGTATATTGTCGTAATATAGAATGTTTTAGATATTTAAAGAGAGAAAAGAAAAAAAACCGACAAAGACTATGTACACAAAAAAGAAATAACATATAGCTTGTGATGACAGGGATAACTAGGACTTACGTTGCTAACATATCTCAAAGTGTACCTGATATCAATATAAATTGGTTCAACGAAATGTTGGACACTTTACTAGCATACTAGCTAAAGATTTCATGTAAATGTGTAGAGAAATGTAAGATTATCTTTACATTTAAGTAAATTATGATTCTCTTAGTTCATTACCTTGTTATATTGAGAAACCGTTTTGGATTATCGTGTCCGAAAATGAAAATATTTCAAATAATTATGTTCATTTGTGTCAGCTATATTGATTTTTATACCACCATCTTGGAATTACACTATATTAAATTTTCAAACGGGTTTTTTTTTCACCACGAAAGCGACCCCGAGATCCATATAAATGACAAGACGCATTCCAAAAACATGCAGTATAGATTGAAATATTCCATGTACCCTAGGGTACCTGTACAACGTCATGACATGTGCATGGTGTGTTTGGGGGGGGGGNNGGGGGGGGTATAGCGTTTAAAATATTGAAAATGAGTAGTTTACAATTATGAAAGATAACTCCAAGTTCAAGAGATAATACACGCTATCAAAAGTTTATTTTCAAGTTAACACTTCCTTCTAGTACCAGATGCTGCAGTTGTTACTTTCAATACATATTAAGATTATCATTCTGCACTTCGTGGGTTTTTCTTATGTATTAATATAGATAATAAATATATATTTAATATGGCGATGGCTATACTAACGACGCTGTGTGCAGATTGTTTGGTGACATTATATTGTTGGGTTGTCGCTTTTTAAATCAGTGCAGTAAATGGTTTTGGGGGAAATCAACAAATGTGTCTGAAGTGATACGTACATGTATCATATCAAACTCCTTATCATTTATTGTCAAATATATGTCCTTCTTGAATTAACTTTCCTGTGTCGCTCGCTAAAGTTCGTGTAAAGAAAAAAGGATATAGATTTGTTAATATATGGTAACCTGTTTAATATGCAATATTTATTATAACATACTCTGTGTTAATAACATGAGTCCGTTTCCTTCGATTAATTGGTGTTACAATTTAGTCTAATACCCAAATTCTGTAGCAGCTCAAAATATTTTACCTTACACCATTCGGCCCTTACAATTTCTAGGTGTTTTATTATGCGTATGCCAATGCTGCGTACAAGTCATGTCACTGCATCACATTTCGAAACTGCAAATCCACATGGCTGACACAAATGTACAGGTTTTTATTCACACATCATTAATTATGAGCCGATTTAAACACAAATTGTCTCAAAGGTACTGGAATGTGGTGTGTGTATGCATGTATGTATGTATTTCAAATTGGGTGGTTCGCAAATGTATATACAAGGTGATGCAATAGTCCTATGATTTAACACAATCAGCAAAATGGCTGAACGTGCATTTATGTAACTGCTTCCCAGCCCCGCAAAAAGGAAACGCAGAAGGTCTATAGTTTGAAAAATATATTATGTGCCGACAACATATTCAACGAAATGATTACAGTATTCAAAGTAGTATTTAGGTGATGCATAGTTATACGGAAGTTCACTCAAAAACAAAAACAAATATTGTGCCAAATTATCCGTTGCGTCTAAAAAAAACTTCCAATGGATTCCGTCATTTGCAAGTAGATTAATCTGAAATATACGGTTAAAACGGCAATTGTATCAGAGTTGTAACACACACACACACACACACACACACACACACACACACACACACAGAGAGAGATACACGTGTAATCACACGCACACACACACTTACATACACGCAAGCACACACACACACACACGCACACACACTTAAGCAGATTGCGACAAGTAAAATTCCACATCGTTTAAAAGGACATTCCTGAGTTTGATGCAATTTTTATGATGTTATCGACTAACGGAGACTTTTTAACGATTGTAATTACATATCAACTATATTTTTCTGCATAAAGTATTAGTGGATGTATATTAAACATGTTTCTGATCATTTGAATATTTGTACTAGGTTAAATTTCTACGCACATGAAACTGTTTCAATTCATTTAGATATCTTTGTTTTCCTGAGTAATCTAGACTTTTAACTAAGTCATGCATACCTCGGTCATGCACTCCGGCTCACGTGGATAATTCCGCCAATTTTAACAACAAAAAAAAAAAAAAACCCGATCCAAAACAACCCAACACAAATAAAACAAAACGAAAAAAAAATGAATAATACAAGCACCTACACTTTCTTTGCGTTCCACCATAAAATAGACTTCTATAGTATTAGCAAACTGTTAAAGGTCCCACTATATCAAATATAATACCACAGGCTATAATGTTAAAATGCATAATGGTTCAACTAATACTGAATTGTATGAACCAAACTATGACTATAAAGATGGATACTATACCTGCCTAAAGTATTTACTGAATAACGTTCATGGATAATTTTTGATATAACGGGATGTTGTATGAAAATTTATGATAATAAATAGTGACACACTTTAAACCAGATAGTGAATTTTAATTATAAAGTTTTTGTTTTCCTTTAAACATTTTGTGAATTTCAAATTTGTAAAAATAATATAGAATTTCTGAAACATCGAAAATTTTGAATCACTCCATAAATCGTAATTTAACAAAGATAAATATATGTATTACCCATCTGATGAACATACATCGGTGTTACAACAATACTGTACGCACTATCAATGTCGTACAGAATCTGTCAATTTCATATCAACACAAGCTAGACAACCTGGGTGAATTGTTTTAGGTTCGTTTTCCTTTGCACTGATAACATGCGTAATGGACATGCTCGCAAAACAAAAAACACTAAAAAACAGGTGGATGCTCGAGGATCACAATGGACGCGAGCGCTGACCAGAGACCAGTCATTTATTTTGTTTGGCCTTACATTCGTATAACAAATTGTTCTACAAAGCGGCCACACTGAATTAAACTAGAGCAGAGGCTTCTGATATCTCCCACAGTCCAGACTGCTTATACCTAGTCACAATGTTGGAATTTACGCACTTTCGTACAGACATGACATTCTTTGAAGGTGAGTAATAAATAAGACCTCTAAGCACACTCATTTGCGTTTTTCAAAAATGGTATCTAACGAAAACGAACGTAGTATTATATATAATCGTATTTCTACAAAACCATGGTTACCGTGTCGCTGGACGTTGTTAAGGAGTAGTAAAAAAATAAATATGAACAGTATGTTAAAAGTATAAAGTCTTCGTAATTTCAGTGCTGCCAAAGAGTACATCACCTGTCTGGAAACCGACTTGGCCACGTGTACTGCAACTGAACTGAAGACACAGGGTGGCGTTGCTGATACAGCTATCACAGACCTTGGCAATGACTGCAGTTAGTCTTATTTTACTTATTAACTATTAATATTATTATAGTAACACAAGAAACAAAATATTATTATGATTATATTAATTCTTCTTTTTTATTATTGCCATTGAACTGCATACAAACAGAAGTAAAATGTTTTGTTTTTTTGTGTTTTGTGATGGTAAATAAGTATCATTTTGGCCATCGGTCTACAGGCTGGTAGGTACTGGGTTCGGATCCCAGTCGAGGCATGATATTTTTCATCTAGATACTGACTCCAAACCCTGAGTGAGTGTTCCACAAGGCTCAATGGGTAGGTGCAAAACACTTGCACCGACCAGTGATCCATAACTGGTTCAACAAAGGCCATAGTTTGTGCTATCCTGCCTGTGGGAAGCGCAAATAAAAGGTCCATTAATGCCTGTCGTAAAAGAGTTTCCTCTAAAAAAAAAAAGTATCAGAATTACCATATCTATGACGTCCAATAGCCGATGATAAGATGTGCTCTAGTAGCGTCGTTAAATAAAACAATCAAACTTTACTGTGTGTAAGTATATATATACTGTATACGTACTTGATATGTGTATTCCATATTTTAATCAATTATTTCCTTATCAATAATTTCGACGAAAAAAGATGCTGTAAAAATGGTCAATAACGAATTGTATTTTAAGAGAATGTCTGGTAGACCGTATAATTGGAACTTGAGAGAAAAAAGTTTGAAACGTGCATTAATTAGTGAGGTTAAAAAAAAAGCGTCTTCACCAGAAACGCTTCATTTTATCAATGTTTTTTGTAGTATTTACAAATACATATATAATTTACAGATAGCCTGTCCACTATTTATTATTATTTATAAAAGTTTAAACTTATATCATAATTAATTTAGCGTAAGTAAGTTTTGTATACAAATAATGTGTGCTGTGTACGTTTGTTATAGTATTTCATTTACCTTTTCTCGATCTATGTCTAAGCTGTAGCAGCAACAAGCACGTGCCAGTGTGAAAGGGATGCCATAAAAGCCGATGTCACTGGTGGCGACACTGCTATATGCAGGTATGCGATGCTGATATGTTATTAAACATTTCTGTGACTACTAGGACAGTTTCGTTACTTTTATGTATTCGAAATCTTTAATATAATCACACATTCACAATTGTAAAACTGTTTGTTATTATAATCACAAAGATAAAATGGCCACATTAATAAACCCCACACATTATACAAGAGCACTAAGGATCGTGGAAGGTTTGAATTTATATACAGCTCTTAAACAAACAACTATCAGGTGATAATAATTATAATTTGCGTTAAATGTAGGGCCGAACCTAGCCTGAACTATGACAGTAAGACAAGAAAATGGCGGACTTGTAATGTACGGTCTTCTCCAGCCGAAAGGACATTGCACAATCTTCTTGTTCTATTAATAGCAATTTTGTAATGTAATAATGACTACAGAAAAGGCCCCGAAAAAGTTTAATTAAAATTCCTTGATTTGACACGTTTCAAAAGTAAACCTAGACTGGTATGCAGTTGCTTTGTGGTTCTCTTAAAACAGAGCTAAAGTTAGACAACTCGTCAATATCCTATTAGTTTTGTCTGGAGTAGCCAATTCACGTCCACAGCCAGAAGGTCAAGGATGCACTGCCTCCTAACGCCCCCGCTCCTCCCAAAACCGACAATCTACTGGACTTCGAATATGGTGTGTGTGTCTGCGCACATTTGTATATACTATTAATCTTCCATCATTTATAAACGTTCCGTTTGGACAGTAGAAATCTGAAAACAGCGGGAATTTACACCTTTCCAATTAGTGCTCTTTTACTGTCATATCAAGGGTTGTTGATCTGATCGGAGCTTTTAGTTTACAAACAGTAAGTAATAAAAGTAATTAAAATTTTCTTATATTGTAGCAATGCACAAGCGGCAATTAAATGTCTGAGAGGTACAGTGGACGACGGGTGTAGCGCTTCAAGAACAGTAGCGGCGACTGCGTACGAAGGATTAATAACCTCCAAATGTACAGGTGAGGACGGGGTTCGTAGTAAGTCATAGGAAGTATAATTAGTTTTGCTTTATAATAAAGGGTTTTTAAATTAGTAGTTCAAGCAGAGAACCGTTTTTGAAGTCGAACGTCACAGGCAAGTAAACATGGGGGAAGGTAACTAAGAACGAAGGCGCAAAGTTTCTAGGGAGTTTAGGAGTATGCTACCACGTACAACGGTGAAAACTAGATGTCCTGAAATGCAGTTTCCTGCACTCTACAAATAAAATTAATGTCTGCCTTAAAAATTACTATAAATATTATTTTTTATTCAGAATTATCGATGGGGCGGGGCGGACTCAACCCTCCTGCTCTACCGTGCCTGCATCACACGTGTTTTATTTTCCTAAATGCTTGGTTAGTAACAATACCGCACACTTGCATACCTTTAAATATTTATGAAAATATGTCTAGGCGATGCATTACACATTTTGTTAAGACTGCTAGCTCTAGCACATTTGCTTTACACCGATCGAACGATAATGTTTTCTATATTTTTAGAATACATCTGCTGCATTAAATTCCTATCTTGAAATTTGCAACTTTTAGTTTCAAAACGAGTCTTGTAAACTGAACATTATATGCGAACACAGCCACAGTTCGTGTACAATAATGTCCCCTGAATATTAATATTTCACCAAATTTCATATTAAATGGCAGACAAATCATATTTTAATACTACACAATACCCGTGGTAGTTTCCATCTATAGTATATATGACCACAAGATTACAGACGTAATTTATTAGAAAAAGTCCAATGGACTGTTTTCAGGAGGAGCTACTGCAACATGTACCTGTGAAATTAATCACGCGAAAGCAACGGTGACAGCCGCCGCAGACCAATGCACGTAAGTCGAGACATTTTCTGTTTTCAAGTTCAATGTTTGAGCCTTGAGGATTTAAAATGTTTGTTAAGGCAATAACTCATTAGTCACAGCGAAACTGTAATACAATTGGCCGTTATACCAGTTTCGACTGTGTGTGTATGCGCGCGCGTGTGTGTGTGTGTGTGTGTGTGTGTGTGTGTGTGTGAGGTTACTACGTTTTGATATCGTGGTTATTTGGCGAGGTTTTGATAACTGAAGCTCGCCTGTTACACCGTTATCGAACCGAGACAAATAACTACGATATCAAAACGTAGTATCATGGATTTTTTTATCATGCAACCCCTTTCAGGTTATATTTTTGTAATATGTTTCAGTCAAAAGCGGTATAGAATCTATTAGGTTTTTCGTGTAGAAACTACTACCGGACGTCGGACAATAGCAGGTGCCCAAAATCATTTTGGGAATGGCATAGCAAGCCTAAATGGTATGTGTTTCTAAATTTTAAATAAAATACTTTGATTATATCTCAAAGTCTGTTGTGTCACATTACAATTGTGTTTATCTTTTTCTGTGAAAATAAACGCCAAAAGCTAAGTGGCTCACCCAAAACGATAATCCTACTGAATACGGAATTGTCTAAAACGTATGGCGACTGAAATTTTAATATTTCACACTCCTGTCTATATTAATATGATGCATGTTGAGTGAAAACTGTAGGCCAGTTTTGTTATTTTAACAATATTTGACCTAATTGCCATAATAAATACATATGGAGCATATGTGGAACTCCAATGCCTAACATGGTGGGAAACGTCTGACAGCATATTATACTCGATTTAGTTGTTGTACAGTGTTTAACATAAGCAACATGTGGCAAATAATGTGTAAGTTAAATGGACGTCTTCATCTAAATACTTTGAGCAATATTTCTGTAAAATACTTACAATTCTTTCTTGATATATTATGCGCCTTCAGTCGTCCGTTTATTTATAAAAATGTAGAAAGGATTCTGATGCATGTATAAGTCCTTTTAACGCACATTTTTGTTAATGTTTTCAGAATGTAAGCCTTTGCTGAAGGCGAAGTATCTGTAAAGAAAAGAAATTCTTTACATGGAAGTAGAGATACGTTGTAGTAGCTGTTAATCATAACTGCACAATAAATTAAATCGTGTTGCTGGATATGTCGGCTGCAACTGAATAGCTTTGTGTCTGTGTATCTATTATAAGAAGATACCTTTTACTAACAAAAACAACAAAAGAAGACAGTTTACATGGGTTATACCCTCCACATACCATTTTGCTATGACGACTGCAACGTAGTTTACTAGGGAGAAACTTAATAATTATGATGACTCGCATATAAAACTACTCCTTTCCATTATCTGTACATTACCCAATTAATTTAACGACCTGTGATGTATCAGTGGTGGTAGTGGAAAGGAGCGGGAAATAAATACATGTAAACTTGTGCGGACGCTCAGTACTTATTTTGCATACATCCCTGCTAACATGAGTAGCATGACAATACATGCACGTGTGTGCATTGTCTATCTGGGCCATGGACGTAACTGTAATATCATCTTAGCGGATGCAGAAGTAGGTTAGGCGGCGTCACAAATACATATATGTGTAAATGATGACCAACTGGCCCATATTGTAACTTCTAGCTCCATTAGAGTAAGTTCACCCCGCTTCATTGCAACTTATTGTCGTGCTTATGTCCAACAGAGGTTCACGTACGTTGTTCTGGGCACGCACATGTGCTATCTGTATTAACTGACAGGGACAGTGGTATAGTGATTAGTTGTTAGTGATTTGTGAGTGAGATGTCGGTGTAGTGATAAGACATATATTAACTAAACTGTTAAAATGTTGATCTGGGTGGGAGACTGTATCACGCTGCAAACCTATTAGCCTTACGTCCAAGGGTTTGACCACTCCACTACACCACCAAGGCCAGTGTGAGCATCTGCCTCTACGCTGATTATGAAACTGGTAAAGGTTCGCACAAACTGCGTTCAAAGTGTATAACATAGTATGCAATTCATTCATTAAATAAAATATTTTATGTTTTAGGTCTCTGAATTTTGTTTATGCGAAATACATTTTTGGTACAGTGCCCTTTGGTCATTCGAACCAACGGAAACAGTTTTAAATGCATAAGGCAAATCATGTCGCAAGATAATTAATAACGGACTTTCTGCTCGCTGACTTTGTCTAGGAGCTACCAAAACGTTATCGGAAATTATCATCACTTGTTTCATGTTGCAGTGCTGCCAAAGCCTTGGTTAAATGTCTGCAACCTACGAACGATGCTGGGTGTACAGAAACACGAGTTCAAGTCGGGACATTTGCTAAGAGTAAAACGGATGATGCAGCTTGTGGTATGTGGTGTTTCATGTGATTTGTGCCTAGTCACCAATGTCTGTGCAAAAGTGAGACCCTTTATTATTTATTTGGGCAATCCATTAACAAAATGTTAAATTATGGTGAATCGGTAAACGTTTCACAACTAGACCACTAACAACAATAATATGGATGCATTAGGCACGGCTGAAGCAAGTAGACATTTGGGATGTTTCTAGGGGTTACTCACATACAATATTTTCAGAATAATTGGTCCATTTCACTGAACGTCAATTTAAATTTGACACATGACTAAATGATGTCTATTTGTTGTTGTCCACTGATTCAACTTTAAAACATTTCCTATAACATCATATCCTGTCATTTTATGTGACCGAAAATATAGAAATGTATTTAGTGATCATATATTGACAATATATAGTGATTGCAGGATAGATTTTATAACGTGTCTCGACAATAAGACGACTATTTTGTATAGGTTCTTCAGGATTAACACGTTCAAAGTGCAGTTCTGTGCTTTAAAGAAATATATGGACAACAATCGGAAATTTGAGATTAGTGAATAATTGGTGAATATTTAGTTCTATAACCATTTATATTTTAACTTGTGTTTTTGAAATGCATTTTTGTTTCCATTTTTTCAGCTTAGATAAAATGCTTTGCCGCTTTATTTTGACAGGAACTAATTTGCAAAACGCGCACAAGTATTTACTTCTATGGCACCCACGAACAATTATATCATATTATATCAGTAGTAATTACAGAAGAAATGGTAGTAGCAGTGGGTGTGAACACATTCTAAGTATACAGTATGTAGAAGGTGTTTGGTATCGTTATCATGAAGTTAATATTTTTTGTTTTCGTTTACAGCAACTACCGATGTTTGTAACTGTGAAGTTGATTACGGAAAAGCGGACATAACAGACGCCACAAAACAATGCACGTACGTTTAATTTAATAAATATCATATGCAACAGTTTAACACAAAATGAAAACAGCTATGATCTTTTTTTAACCTTTTTCAGTGAAAATTAGCTCAAGTTTATGACATTTTTATGTGACCCAGTGAAGATCTACATCACTGGCTACTAGTAACTTTGACATCAGACGCTGTTCCAGTGTAAACATTTTTGCAGGAAGCTATTTTTGTTGTTGTTTCAAAATGTTTAATTTAAAATGCTGCTAGTTCCAAATGGGAACGAATAATGAAGAATTGAAAATAAGAGGTATATAATACGTTAAACCTACTGAATATAGAATTGTTTAAAAAGTGTTAGAACTTTTGATATTCCACACCCACTACCATATGATTATATTCCACCTTCATTGAAAAGTGCAGGCCCATAGGTCAAATAGTGTTATAATAGCAACAGATTCAACATTGTAAGTAACAAAATGCGGAACGCCAAAAGCTAAGTCTACCCCCCCCCCCCCCACACACACACACACCCCACCCCCAACGATAACCCTACTGAATGTCGGCTGTAACTGAATAACTTTGAAATCGAGCGAAATAAAATATAGTAATACTGAGAATAGTGTGACATGTGTCTGTATATCTACTATGTATAAGAAGATCCCTTTTACTAACAGAAACAACAAAGAAGACAGGTTACATGGGTTCTACCCTCCAAATGCCATTTTCATGTGACGACTGCAACCTATTTCACTACGCTGTTCTCTATGTGTATTTTAGAGCCGCAAAAACACTTGTGAAGTGTGTTCGTGAATCCACGGGTGGTGGCTGTGTTGATACAAGAGTCCAAGTTGGAACAGCAGCTGGGGGCATCATTGATACTCTTGGAACAACTGACTGTCGTAAGTGTAGAATAATCAGCTCGTATATTTTCTATTAAACAGACGGATGTTTTGTTACATATTTTGAACCAATTATTTTCATTATGACTTATGTATAAGTACAATTTAATGTTTGGACACACACTCAAAAGACATGTTTTTGTTTCTGAGAAAAAACAAATCTCTTAATATATGTTCATCTACTCACCAGTAATACACCAAAGCAATATGACATGTTCGAAGTGTGTTGTAAATGACGTAACAGACGACAATTATGAATTTGTAATTAGCATATTTAGTACTACAGTATATATGTGTTAAAACTGATTCTAAAACAGGTTGTGACAGAGTCCTTAATGTATGCAGTTAAGACTCGCCGTCAGATGCTTTGAACACAGTGGATAACAGATCTTGACAATGATATACGGTTACAGGTCCATCTGTTGGAGGTCTTCCATATTATAGGTTTATACAACCAAATCAAATCACATCATTAGTAATAATAGCATATATGGCTAAAACGGCTATATATATATATTACCACCACTTACGTTAAAGTAAAGATAAAACAATTGGGGGGGGGGGGGGTAGGTTGCTCGTTTCAAGTCTTTAACTATCCTAGTTCCACATAAAACAAAAATGTCATCCTACTTTAGTAAGAACCTGCACATGTTTTAAGCACAATAGTAGCTTTGTACATTGACACTCGTTTAAATTAAATTAAATTAAATTTACTGTCCAGATGAAACAGCATGTTGTTATAACAAACACTGTCACATGAATAACCAATGGCAGGACTAGTAGCGTAAAGAGTGGAATGAAAAAGATGGGTACACTTTGAACTTTGACCCGCTGAGATACTATTTGGTGTATTGCTACCTACAGCTTGCGTCAGTACTTACGCCAAAAACATTTCTGTAGCTTTCATAAATAAAGTGACGTGAGAATGGTATACTATTTAAACCAAGTACTATCGGTACATATGTATAATATAGTATACTATTTAAATCAAAATACCATAAATATTTAACTGAAACATTGTACATAGGATTTGCGAGAAACGTCTTAATATTTCAAGCGATGAATTTGTATCCTCTGTAGATAACAAAGCAACAGCAAAAGAAAAATAAATGTGGATTATCACTTCATGATTTGACTTTACCATAGTTCGACACCCAATAGCCGTGTTGTTGTTAAACATTCATTCGTTTATGCAAAAGAAAAACAAAAAAACAACAAGAAGAAAACAACAACAACAACACTCAATCCACCCCTACTGTGTTCTACTGCAACTATTCCTAACAGAATACTGGACGCTTTATTTTACTAGTCTCTTTGAAAAGTAACAAATTTCGTAATAGCGTATATATCGATCCATGTATTAATATTTTCTGTGATGAATAATATACATATAAGTGACAATTAAGGCGCCTAACCAAGAAGAAAGTTATCATTCCTCTTTGATTACCGCTAGAAAATCACAGTACCATATATAGAAGAGGTTATGCCTTTTAACCGTTTTATATAAGTGTATTAAACACTTTTAAAATTTGTTATTAGTTATTATCAACAATTTGCTCGGAAAAAAAGAGAAAAACCTTCTGTTTTAGGACGAAGTACGTCTAAATCAAAATGAATAAAATATGTTAGTAAAGTCCACCATCAAGAAGGGAGTGTTATCATAGTTCTTCATAGACTACTACTGTATAGTATAGCAAATTCAATGTATTCGGTATAATATTTGGATTTGATACTTCAAAGCAGAGCAATGATGTTGATTGTTTCTCTACAGCTAAGACTGCGACATGTCAGTGTGAAATCGCACATGCCAAGGCTGATGTTAGCAATGCTGATAAGGTGTGCAGGTAGGTTGTTCTGTTTTTTCACTGTGTTCACTTTGTTTAATGCGTTGAGATGTCTATACTTTCTGTCTCGGATCAGATCACTGGCTATCCAGAGACCGGACCCGGGACAGACATACATGTTCGAAACTCTAGTGGTATAGGAGCATGTAAATAAATATTGGAATGGAATGTATATACTTAAACAAACATTGTGGGTATCGTTATTGATTGTACTAGCACCGTTTTATTGGGGAAATTATCCAGCCCACAAAGATACATATATACAGTTATGTTTATTAGAAAGTGCATGGTCCGTTTACGACAATGTAAAATATGTGCATTTATTGTGACTTATACTATCTTGCTTAGAATGTTTATTTCTAAACATCCAAAATTATGTCCTTGGAGACATTAAGTGGAACAAACTGTTTCAGTGAACATGGCCGAACACAAAATAGGATCGTAAATGTAATGGTGCTGTAAATTAGACTGAAGTACAAATTCTCAGTTCAAAGCTATTCAAGCACCCACAAGTGCTACGGATACAACTTGGCCCAAAACGAAAACCTAGCTGTGGTAGTTTTTATTTAAAAACAGGAACGTAATTTCGCTAGGGGTCAGGAGGTGGGTGAGGGTGAATCGGAGTTTGTTAATAAATATATTCAGTTATTTTCATTGCTACAGTTGGCAGTCGAATATTAAGTTAAATGACCTTAACTTATGAATATGTGCCGCCATAATAAAACTACTCCTTTCCATTATCTGTACGTTACCCAGTTCATTTAACGACCTGTGATGTATCAGTGGTGGTGGTACACGGGAACGGGAAATAACCAAATAAATGTAAACTTGTGTGGACGCTCAGCACTTATTTTGCATACACCCCTGCTAACATGAGCAGCATGACAATCTCCTGTGAATGGACAAACCTAGTAAGTCTGTTGAGAGAAAATTTGAGAAAACAAAGGAAAACCCTTTTGCTTTAGGTTTAAGCTACTAATAATAAAATAAATTTTATTTGGGCTTTTTAGATGAACATAATTAGAAGTCTTTCCAGTACCTTTTTTTTTATCACGTTGACTGGTTTAATCTGGTTACATAACGACTAACTAGGTTTTACATGCTCAAAACTTGTTTCACAATCTTTAACCTGATAAAATGTCCAAATATGGGTCTAACTAAACTTCCGCCCAAATTCGACTTACTAGGTTTTTCCAGATCACAGGAGCAATACACGCACGTGTGCATTGTCTATCTGGGCCATGGACGTAACTGTAATATCACTTAGCGGATACAGAAGTAGGGTAGGCGGCGTCACAAATGCATGTGTGTAAATGATGTGACCAACTGGCCCATATTGTAACTTCTAGTTCCATTATAGCAAGTTCACCCCCGCTTCATTTCAACTTATTGTCGTGCTTATGTCCAACACAGGTTCACGTACGTTGTTCTGAGCACGCACCTGTGCTATCTGTATTAACTGATAGGGACAGTGGTATAGTGATTTGTGAGAGATGTCGGTGTAGTAGTAAGACATCTATTAACTAAACTGTTAAAATTTTGATCTGGGTGGGAGACTGTATCATGCTGCAAACCTACTAGTCTTACGTCCAAGGGTTTGACCACTCCACTACACCACCAAGGCCAGTGTGAGCACCTGCCTTTACGCTGATTATGAAACTGGTAAGGGTTCGCACAAACTGCGTTCAACGTGTATAACATACTAGTAGTGTGCAATTCATTCAATAAATAAAATAGTTCATGTTTTAGGTCTCTGAATGTTGTTTATGTGAAACACATTATTGGTACAGTGCCCTTTGGTCATTCGAACCAACGGAAACAGTGTTAAATGCCTATGGCAAATCATGTCGCAAGATAATTAATAACGGACTTACTGCTCCCTGACTTTGTCTAGGAGCTTCCAAAACGCTATCGGAAATTATCATCACTTGTTTCATGTTACAGTGCTGCCAAAGCCTTGTTTAAATGTCTTCAACCTACGAACGATGCTGGGTGTACAGAAACACGAGTTCAAGTCGGGACATTTGCTAAGAGTAAAACGGATGATGCAGCTTGTGGTATGTGGTGTTTCATGTGATTTGTGCCTAGTCACCACTGTCTGTGCAAAAGTGAGACCCTTTATTCTTTATTTGGGCAATCCATTAACAAAATGTTAAATTATGGTGAATCGGTAAACGTTTCACAACTAGACCACTAACAACAATAATATGGATGCATTAGGCACGGCTGAAGCATGTAGACATTTGGGATGCTTCTAGGGGTTACTACACATAAAATATTAAAGAAATATATGGACACCAATCGGAAAGCTGTGATTAGTGAAACATTGGTGTGAATATTTAGTTGTATAACCATTTATATTTTAACTTGTGTTTTTGAAATGCATTTTTATTTCTTTTTTCCAGCTCAGATGAAATGCTTTGCCGCTTTATTTTGACAGGAACTAATTTGCAAAACGCGCACAAGTATTTACTTTTATGGCACCCATGAATAATAGACTTCATATTATATCAGTAGTAATTACAGAAGAAATGGTAGTAGCAGTGGGTTTGAACACATTCTAAGTATACAGTATGTAGAAGGTGTTTGGTATCGTTATCATGAAGTTAATATTTTTAGTTTTCGTTTGCAGCGACTACCGATGTTTGTGACTGTGAAGTTGCTTATGGAATAGCGGACGTAACAGACGCCACAAAACAATGCGCGTACGTTCAATTTAATAAATATCATATGCAACAGTTTAACACGTTGCAACTGTTATATTCATAATTATTGTCTAAAACATATTGAGCAGGGTTATTCTAGACGCTATCATGTAGACCATAACAATTAAGTGGAAAAGCTATTATTTCAGCCAGTGTACGATGACCTAGAGGTCAAATGAGCAATTTTGTAATGTAGCTATGCGTGTGACGTCAAAAGTCATATCCTGCTAGTAGCAAGATATGACATTGCTTTATTCGTCCTTGTATTCTGTCAGTAGAAACGGTGGTTGCAGTATAAATCCTTATATGAATGAATGAATGAAATAATGAATGAATGAATGAATGAATGTTTAATGACACCCCAGCACAAAAATACACATCGGCCATTGGGTGTCATAAATGGTAAGTATATAAAATCATTATTTATATATATTTATGTAAACCCAGTGTAAGGAGCTGTTGGTGAAAAGTATAATACAATATATACAATCAAGGTAAGTATATTTTTAAAATGTGTATATAAGTCAAAGTGTTTTAAAACAAATTAGAATTAATTCTGGATGGAATTTAAAAGATTCCAAAACATTTCTGTTGTCAAATATATAATTTCT
>JAECMU010029138.1:0-19408 GCA_016106625.1 Dracogyra subfuscus | reverse complement strand
GGGGGTTCCCGGTAGAGTGAATACATGGCATTGCCCAAAATATTTCCGTTTTAACGTTTCTTGAGTTTATGGCGTGTTTTAGTGAACCAGTACAAGTGAATTACAGCCAAACGTTGCCATCTACGTCGCCAAAGATTTTTATACATATTGACAAATATATATTAATTGGGGTTTAGTTTTACTTCTTGTAAATACAATACGTTTCAAATATTTGAATAGTTTTAAAGTATCTCATAACTTCATAGGAGTGGCTTGTGTACTTTTACTGGTGTTGTAATGTATTATTACTGCAGATATCTTGTTTTTATTTTAATCTGAATACAAGATGAGACGTAAATAAACAATGTATACGTATGTCTGTCTAACAAAATGTCAAAACAAATCTTCCATATGTTTGTTTAAATGTGTAAATGTAATACGAAAACGTATGTACATAAATATAGATACTGTGTAGATAGATAAATAGATAGATAGATAGATAGATAGATAAAAATGACAGACATACAAATACATACATACATACATACATACATACATACCTGACACTGCAGCTTTAAGCGTTACACGTACCTGTAGCAGTATCGAAAACAATCACAACTGACTGCCAGCGAAGTTGGTGAATTAGGCGAGCTATGGTTTGTATCCAGTCACATCGTATGGCCATATGGTTAGAAGTCCAAACTGTTGTGTTGTCCATCGGATCTAGGTATTTAAAAGACAAACTGGTTATAAACTGATATGGCAGCATATTCCATTGTAAGACCCAGTTGTTTATAGTTTTAAATGTATTATTATATTTTATATTTTTTGACTGAGATACCTTTAATTATTTATTTATTCATAGCGTGTTTCTTTATACGTTTACTAATACAAAATACGTCTTTCTACATAAGTAGTATATGATATATGTGATAATGAAATTAAAAATCTAAATTAAGGCAGTATTGAATCTGATTTTTATAAAACAATTCTATACTGACCTTTTGTCGACTTTGAACAAACGCAGTGAACTTGGTTACAAATGGATAATAAAACACAATAATATATAATCTGTGATGCTCCTTTGGCCATGCTGCCGTGATGTGTGAGGGTTATATCCACTGGACGACAAAGATAATAGTCAATTACTGATATATATGCTTCGAACATGTCCTCTGAAACTTGCCAAGTGTCAATATTTAGCAAACATCGATGTTTAAATACGTTATAATCTGTCATGTGTATTATTCAACTGCACTTTCTGCATTAGCTGTGTCTATTTACAACAATTAATCAATCAGGTTTTAAAACGGCCAGCTAACTGTTGTTGACAATAAACTCAGCGTACTGCAATTACTCGAATGATGCTGATAGAACAATAACGCAGAAGCGAGTTTAGCGAATCATGGGGATATTTAGGATGTGTGCATTCTATCCCGCTCCACCCATACAGCGTACAACGAATTTACTATCACTTTGCTCACAATAAAAGTTTGGATTTGTTTACATACATCGTATTTGTTTTCCTTTA
The DNA here is from genome assembly GCA_016106625.1 of Dracogyra subfuscus. Lineage (NCBI taxonomy): Eukaryota > Metazoa > Mollusca > Gastropoda > Neomphalida > Peltospiridae > Dracogyra > Dracogyra subfuscus. The sequence continues at coordinate 17,898 of JAECMU010029138.1, read as the reverse complement.
CATTAAACCAATGTGTAGTTCGCAATCTGCAGATAATCCACCACTAGAACTACTTTTGTATTAAGGGCGGAACGTAGCCCAGTGGTAATTTGTTCGCTTGATGTGCGGACGGTTTAGGATCGATCCCGTCGGTAGGCCAATTGGGCTATTTCTCGTTCCAGGCAGTGCACCACAACTAATTATCAAAGGCCGTGGTATATAGTATCCTCTCTGTGGAATAGTGCATTTATAAGATTCCTTGCTACTAATGCAAAAATGTAGCGGGTTTTCTGTCAAAATTACCACATGTCTTACATGTGTTCTAGTGGAGCCGTTAAACAAAACAAACTTAACTTTTCCTTTTAGTATTACTACCAACGAATAACTGAACCTGTTGCTGCTGCTGCTGCTGATGATGTTGTTGTTGTTACTGTTATTGTTGTCGTTGTCGCTGTTTCCAAGAATTTGTTCTGAGACCACAAGATTTGTTCTGGTAATGGCTCAGTTGTAACTTCAGTTTGATTCGTCAACACTAACAGGAGCTCTCATATAAACTCAGGAACTGGCAATTATTGAAAGTTTAAAACTGTAAAACCTAGTTAATAGTTAATAAATATATATATATGAAGCAAAAACACGGAAGTGCTGCCTACCACCGGGTAAGCGAAGAGACCCGCTCTAATACAACCATATTTTTGAGTTCGCCGACAACAAATATTTGACATATTAATCACTAATGCACACCTTACAGAAAAAAACTGTCAGCACCTACTCTTTGACATGAACATTATTGAAAGGAGGTGCTGACGTGTTTGTCCCTGCAGTGTGTGTATTAGTGGTTAACTTGTTTACAGTCCTTCAATTCCCACTCTCTAGCAGCCCCTCTCCCATTCTGCGATAGGCAGTGGACCACGGCGGAGATAGAATATGGGGTGGTGGTATTTTGAACCGAAGTAATTAGTAGATTAATAGGTATCGGGGAAGAAAGGAGGAAATTCACACAATCTACAAAGACAATCTTTTAAATAATCAGCACCATGAAAAACTGATAGATATTTCACTTATTGTGGTCCATAATTATTATTTTTCAAACAAATGTAATACAAGAATATAATAGTGAAAAAAAGCAACTATTGTTCAGAACATCAAATATTGACATGCTTCCCCCCTAACGATGTATTTAGCACCCACAACTTGACCCGAGAAAACGTTAGTACGTTCAGTATGGTGTTCTTGTTACTTGATGATTTAGTGATGAGCTGTATGGGCAAAATCTGTATTAAAAACACACAAAAGACAGCTAACTTGACATGCGTTGTCTGTGTAAGGCCTAAAAGAATCTACTTAATGTAAACATTCCGAGTCTTTCGTCATTTGGCCTGCTGGATGTGTTGTAAATTGTAAACAAAATAACATCGGGCTCCGTTCAAGGTGATACAGCTGTTAATATCACACGTCCTGTCTGTGGTGATAATTGTGACAATGTTTGTTGTGATAGAATGTTGGTTCATCTGTTGAGTAAATTCCTGTAATTTTATTTGATCTAGTGTCCGTGTACCAACTACCATTGTGCTTAAAACGTGAAGGTTTCTATTAAAAATAGCATGAACACTCTGAAATGACCAGCTTAACCTTAAATCAAAATCGTTGATGGAAATAACAGATGCGCAATTACTTATTAGCGTTTATGCTTGTGGTGTTTCGAATGCCAAGCAATCGGTCGAGTACGTTCAAAACCTAACAGGTCAGCATGTTTACCTTGTTTCTGTTTGCACAATCCCTTCAAATACTACCCGTGTACACAGTGTCGATTTGTAACATCCTATCTGCTTATTCCTCTGACCTTCGAACACATGATTTTGCTGGGCCATCGTAAGGGTATCGGTCAGACTTTTATCTAGGTTTTGCCTTATTTTCTCCACTAAAGGTGAAATATAATGTGAGCCGTCTAGCTGATGCCGAAATGCTAAAGACACCGATGTCGTTGCACACGCCATTAAGGAGTCGGCATCAACAGGCATCGTTTTACAAATGGACACATCAGTGCGTAATCCACCGTCACTGCCATTAGGAGCTTCAACATCTGAACGGGTGGGCTTTTTTCCTCACATACCTGTATAATGAATATTTGTGGCTTTCCCAGCACAATGCAACACGTTCAGCTATGTCAACAGCATTTCTGCCAGTACTAAAAACAACCTCCTGGGCTCCGTGTGAAAGAATACACCAAACAAAACAACTATGGGCACTATGGTGTTTTGTTGATTCTGTCTTTAAAATGTCCAGAATGTCGGAAAGCGTTTGCACATATAAGTCAAGATCCGAAAATAGTTATCTCAGTCTTTCTTTATCTTTATCTGATCCTGTTAGTTTTTCCATTAAAACTTTGTTGTTGATAATGATGCACATTCCCCATGGTTTTACACCCATTTTGTATTTTTCCAGCATGTTATTTGATTCTGGTTTTTGATCATCCACCATAGATACTTGGCTTCTGTATCCCGAATCATCCAGTGTAATAGATATATGTGACGGATCCCGCGGGAAGATGGGATGCCCCTGATGCAAATCACCAATTATCTTCTTGAACAACTGGCGAACTTCTCCTTTCTAACTCACTCGCAGTTGATATATATTGAAAAATTAAAACCGTTTACCTTCAGTTTCCAAAGTTCTTTTACCTCGAATCTCTGATGACATGATATTTTGGACAATATGCAACTGTGTGTTTCGTCTCCTCTAAAAGTCAAATTTAAATAATAAATAATTTATATGGGTTGGACTAGATTCAGTGTGCTACAAGGCACCATAATGTATATGGGTGGGACTGTACATTCAGTGTACCACGAGGTGCCATAATTTATATGGGTGGGACCGTAGATTCAGTGTACCACGAGGTACCATAATTTATATGGGGATCTAAAAAAACCTGAGAAACCATCATTTATATGTCGATCTAAAAGCATCTTAAACCCCCTGAATTCGTAGATGTCAATTTTTTCATCATCGGTCTTTGGTTTTAACACTCGTCACCCAATATCTGAATCCTTCCATTAGTTTTCTGAATATTTTTCCTTTTGTAAACGAGCTTACTAATGTTGATTTACCAACTCCTTCTGGACCAACGACATAAAGCAAAATAGTTCGCTCCATCGTCTAAAACATAGTTTATATGGGTGTGACCGTAGATTCTGTGAACCACGAGACACCATCATTTATATGGGTGTGACTGTAGATGCAGTGTACTCCGAGACACCATAATTTATATGGGTTGGACTAGATTCAGTGTACCACGAGGCACCATAATGTATATGGGTGGGACCATACATTCAGTGTACCACGAGGTACTATAATGTATATGGGTGGGACCGTAGATACAGTGTACCACGAGGTACCATAATTTATATGGGGATCTAAAAAAAAACCTGAGAAACAATTATTTATATGTCGATCTAAAAGCATCTTTTAGAAACTAAATATTTAAAGTTTCCTTTGTTAAACGACACCACCAGAGCACATTGATTTATTAATCATCAGCTATTGGATGTTAAACATTTGCTAATTTTTACATATAGTCTTAGAGGAAACCCGTTATATTTTCCCATTAGTGGCAAGGGATTTTTTATATGCACCATCCCACATGCAGGACATCACATACCACGGTCTTTGATATACCAGTCGTGCTGCTGGCTGGAACGAGAAATTGGCCCATCGACGGGGATCGATCCCACACCGACCGTGCATCAAGCGAGCACTTTATCACTGTCAGATTTATTAAATGTTTCACATCCAGTAAGAATGGACCTCAAGAAAGACTGGCGAGACAAATACGGTTAAAAGTTAAAGTGTGTTTTGTTTAACAGTAGAGTATAGTAATATGTACCATCTCACTGACACATAGCACGACCTTTAATATACGCTTTGTGGTGCATTGTCTGGAACGAGAAATAGCCCAATGGGCCCACTGACGGAGCTCGATAAGAAAGCGGAGATAAATACAGACACTATGCCAGATAAATACAGATTGACATTCCGAGATTCATATTGTCCTAATTAAAATATGCTTGTGACAGATGTGTTTCTACACGTAGTTAGCTATCTTCTTGAATTAAAATAAAAATGAAAACATAAACACAACAATTATAACATATTAAAACAGTTTTATATACAAGTGTAATATAAGATGTTTTAACAAGATAATAAACAACACAACTTGGCACGTAATTTTAAAATCCATAGACAAGTAATTATTAAAGTGTTTCGTCAATAATTCCTGTTTGTGTTGACATCAAAAGAAAAGGTGTAAACGTCAGTTCTGGCAAAGTGGCAGTCTTCGTTTCATTTATAAATATTTTCGTGCTTATATCCAATCAGGTTCAAGCACGCTGTCCTGGGCACACATATCAGTTATCTGGATGTCTGTTCAGGACAGTGAATTATTAGTGAGAAATCGGTGTGGTGGCCTTATACCTACTCACTGAGTATGTCCAATGGTTTAAACCAATATACCACCAAGGCAGGTAGTGGCAGTCTTCTTACAAGCAGTACTCGATGGGTGAATTATTTCGCACGCTCAGCAATGATTGGTCGTGCATATTTAATGCTTCTTGCTTGTAGCAATTGCAATCTCTGAAAGTAAGCTCACAATACTAAGGAGAGTTCCCGTTGCCAGCAGGTAGAACACAATCTGGATATCAGCGACGGTGACGGGTTTCACTGATGGTGGAGACTGACACTCTTCAGGATCTCTGCTTTTAAACCATTTCTTCCTTCTGTTTTCAACAAATCCGATTTGATTGAGAATGAATAATCTGTAAATATATATCGCTGTTGTTAAAATATCCCTTTTTATATAATAATAAAACATTACAGTGGTCGCTTAATTTTTTGCGATTCGGGATCCTATTTACGTGGCCGCTGTCCGCGATAGACAGGTGACCGCTTACTACAGATGCATTTACATTATAAATCATTTGGGAAGGGAAAAAAGTGACCGCTTAAGGCAGGTGACCATTGAGTACAGGTTTGACTATAAGCAAATGTCTGAGATCGATGTGTGTCGGTTGGCTTATTCAGCTATTGTCGTTCAAGCCAGTCCACAACGACTGGTATAAAAATATCTGTACTATATGCTACACTGTCTGTGTGATGGTGCATATAAAAGATCCCATGCTACTAATGAAAAAATGTAGCGAGTTCCCTCTCTAAGACTATATGTCAAACCTGACCACATGTTTGGCTTTCAATAGCCGATGATTAATAAATCAATGTGGTCTATTGGTGTTTTATACCAGTGCTCTACCAATGTGCCCTGCGTTCATGCAGCGGATATTGAAAACATAACTAAATATTAACCTTCAGGGTTTCTTCCAAATTTCATATGCATTGGCATGGTTTTAAGAATATAAAACTGAGTCTCACAACATTCAACATAATTGTTTTAACAGTTCAGCATATTGAAACGAGTTGTGTGTTAACTTACGTTCGCTCAAATTCTTCTATGAGTGGTGATCCTTTGGGCATTCCGAACGCTAAATGTTGCCAAGAAACTGGGCTGTCCATCATTTTCAATGTGCAGTCCTTTCCTTGGTGAGCTTCCAGAAAGTAATCCGATGTTAGAAAGCAGTATTTCCCACTGTCCACCATTTTAAAGTGATTTGCAGGATTATCATCTAAAATATCTGGATTCGTTTTGGCCCTCTCTCTCAGAACAGACCATGCTTGTTTTACGCTTCCAGACTTCGTATTCTGAAACAAATATAGAAATAGTGCTACCAACATCCTGTCTTGCATTTCTATAAGGACACAGTTTTAATTTAACTTTAGAATGTTTACAGTGATGTTGATAATCAATCCATATACTTACCTGACACACAATATCCAATGTTATCGTTGTCCTGGAGTGTCGTTAAATATTCATCATTCATTCTTTCATTCATTCATTCATTTTAATTATTTTATTCATTCATTCACTCATTTATTTTATCATTCTGTAAAGGCATGTGTCCTGGTGAAGCCACTGATGCCGATTAACCTCATAATATTAAACTTGTTTTTCAGAACCCTTTTACACAGATGCATGTGTTTATTGTTATAGGTTACCTAGTATTCACAGCAGATCTAAACCGTAAATGACCGTATCCCTTTAATATGCTCAACATTTGCTTGAGATCTTCGTGATCTAAACATACCCTTCAAAACCTCTTTCGTTCGGAACCAGTGAGATATTATTATAATACTGCTACTTAAACAGTTATCATATCCCACTGTCTATCGATGTTTTGATATGTAATTCATGTATGGCTACATAGTCAAAAATCGGAAAAATAACCTTTTGCCAATACTGTTTAAAATGTTTGCAAAACAACTGATGGTAAGAGCATGCTGAAGAGTAACAGGCACGCAGTTATATTTCAAGTAGTCTGTGTAAATTCCCCTGCTCGTGTATTTTTGCACAGTTCTTTACACTACTTTTATTTGAGTCTTGAGTTTTTGTATTGAAGTTGATCATCGCCTTATTTGTTTGCATTACCGTACTTTGACACCCAATAGCTGATGTATTGTTCGTGCTGGGGTGTCGTTAAACATTCATTCATTCGTTCATTCATTCTGTGCAAATTTGTCTCTACGAGAAGAAGATGACATAATCAAGTTTCATCTAATACGAGCACATTTCGAGGGCAATGTTACACTGAAAGCTGTCAAGCATTCAGAAAACCAAAAAACAACATTATACACTAGTTTATTTATTTATTTATTTTTATCCCACTGCCCCCTTTCCTTTTCTCTCCTTTGAATTCCATTTCATTTCTAACCCCGATCTGGCAACTCCTCCTATCTTTCAACTTCTTTCGCTGTCCACCTCCACATCCCAGACTTTGTCTCTCCAACCGCGACAGGTGCTTGTCTCTTGTGGCTATCTGTGCCACACACCTGTCATTCCCAATCAACTTTTAGCTGGTGACTTAGTCTGACCACTTCGGTGAGTGTTCAGTAGTTACTTCTGGCATTGTTAAAAGGCACCTGTAACCACCTAATATGCACCCCTACTACCGGCGGTCGTTAGTTAGTGCCGTGGGTCAGACTAGCTTTTTATTAGCGGCAGAGGACGAGGATGCCAGGTGGATGCAGGGAAATACACAGAGACTGCACCCGTGGAGGAAATTGAGACAGGTAGGCGATGGTGTGGACAGGTCAGAAGAGAGAGTCGGAGGTAACTGACACTAGTTTATTTTGATGTAAGGACATCCATTCAAAAAGACATATATCGAGGTTATTAGCAGTGTTTTTTGGTATCATCAGTATCATATATTAGGACTAAAAATTGTATTATGCGAGCATAATACATTATTTGTGTTTCTAATATATGTTATTGTCGATACCGAAACAGTCGAGGGTAATAATTTCTTTATCATATAATGTCAAGCTTAATACAAACTGCTTTTGTAAACAGTATACATAACTTTAATTCCAGTCAGCCACTACACAATCTTCAAATAACGTACGGATATGTGGCATGGTTTCATTTTGCATGGTAAACTAAACTAGTGCATAACGTTTTTTTTTTTTTATTCGTTTTTTTTCTGAACACTGGAGAGCTTTCAGTGTAAATTGCTATTGAAATGTGCTCGTATTAAATGTCCTCGATTTTATTTGATGATGTCGCTCTTGGAGAGAGGAGAACTGGGATGTGAAGGCGGACAGCAAAACATGTTGAAATATAGCATCTGCCAAATCGGGAAAATCTTTTTTTGGATAGAATTTAAAGGATCAAACGAAAATGGGCAGTGAGATAAAATAAATAATCACTACATAATTGCTCCTTAAGCAATATTTTTAAACATCCGACACCATAAGGCTTGACAATGACACCACTGACATCTGTTTGGATATCGTGCATCAGTTAAAAGTGAGATGATAGATTCTTGTACAAAGCAATTACGTTTCAAGTTTCTACCTATTTGTTTACAGTCTTAAACGTACGGCCCTCTGTCTGCTCCCATTGTTTCTCTCTAAGACAGCCCTTTTCCTTCTATGTTTAAGTATTAAATCATTCTGTTCTTTACAATATCTGGTAATTCTAATGTTTGTAGAAACTCGAATTCGTATTAATTCCTAATATGTATTTTGTTCGTACTTATGAATATACCAGGAGCAGAAATCCATGTTGTTCTTCTATAAAACGTAGGACGGCGAGAAACACTTTGTATACAGAGACATACATATCCTATAAAAGACTTGTATATGCAATTTAGGTGGGAAGGTGTTACATAACATTACATTCGGGACAGTATATTTAACAGCATTGTTTACCTGAAATATCATCGAGGTAATACTGGGTGAAATTATGCCAAAAGAATAGTCCTCACTTCGTATCAGCTCAGCCAGGTTGTGGAAAGGTTTCTGCTCTTTCTGGACGGACAGCTGAGATATCAGATTAGCACCATACGCCGTTGACATGATGATGGTAAATATCCACCAGGATACCACCATGAACCTACCAGATAGGCCTTGAGAGTGGTAGTCTACACCTGTTAAAATACATCAGGATACCATCATGAACCTGCCAGGTACATCTTGCGTATGGTAGTCCACACTTGTTAAAATACACCAGGATCTCATCATGAATCTGATAGCTAGGCATTGTGTGTGGTAGTCTACACTTGTTAAAATACACCAGGATACCATCATCAACCTGCTGTCTGGGCCTTGTGTGTGATAGTCTACACCTGTTAAAATACTACAGGATACCATCATAAATCTGATAACTAGTCCTTGCGAGTGGTAGCCTACCTGTTAAAATACACCAGGATACCACCATGGTACTGCATGTTGTAGTCTATACCTGTTAAAAAACACCAGGATACCATCATCAACCTGCTGACTAAGCTTTGCGTGTGGTAGTCTACACCTGTTAAAATACATCAGGATACCATCATCAACTTGCCAGATAGGTCTTGCATGTGATAATCTACACCTGTTAAAATACATCAGGATACTACCATCAACCTACCCGGTAGCCTTGCTTGTGGTAGTCTGCACCTATTAAAATACCCAAAATTACCATCAACAACCTGCTGGCTAGGACTTTTGTATGGTAGTCTACATCTTTTTTAAATACCCGAGAATACAATCATCATCCTACTGGCTACGCCTAGCGTGTGGTAGTCTACACCTGTTAAAATACACAAGATTACCTACATCAACATGCTAGCTAGTCTACACCTGCTAAATTTCACAAGAATACAGTTATCAGCCTACTGTCTAGGCCTAGCGCGTGGTGTCTACACCTGTTAAAATACACCAGGATAACACCATGGCCATGCATGTCATAGTCTACACCTACATCAGGATACCATCGTCAATTTGATGGGTAGGCCTTCTGTGTGGTAGTTTACACCTGCTAAAATACATCAGGATACCATCATCAACCTGATGAGTAGGTCTTGTGTTTGGTGCTCTACACCTGTACAAATACACCAGAATGCCATCATGGTCTTGCGTGCGTCTATACCTGTTAAAATACGCAACGATACCACCATCAACCTGCCATGTAGGCCTTGCTTCTAGTAGTCTTCACCAGTTAAAATACATCAGGATATCATTATCAACTTGCTGGATAGACCTTCTATGTGGTAGTCTACATTTATTAAAATACACCAGGATACCACATCAAGCCTACAGGCTAGGCCTTGCGTGTGGTAGTAACCTGTATATACCTGTTAAAATAAACCAGGATACCACCATCAACCTGCTGGGTAGGCCTTGTTTTGTAGTCTGCACCTGTTAAAGTATCCTAAAATATCATCAACTTGCTGGATAGGCCTTGCATGTGGTAGTCTACACCTGTTAAACTACATATGAGGATACCACCATCAACCTGCCTGGTAGCCTTGCCTGTGGTAGTGTGCAACTGTTAAAACATCCTAATATACCATCATTAACCTGCTGGCTAGGACTTTTATGTGCTAGTCTACACTTGTTAAAATACACCACATTACTACATCAACATGCTAGCTAGTCTTTGTGTGTGGTAGTCTACACCTGTTAAATTTCACAAGAATACAGTCATCAGCCTACTGTCTAGGCCTAGCGTGTGGTAGTCTACACCTGTTAAAATACATCAGGATACCATCATCAACTTGTCGGATAGACCTTGTGTGTTGTAGTCTACACCTATTAAAACACACCAGGATACCATCATGAATCTGATAGCTAGGCCTTGTGAGTGGTAGTCTACACCTGTTAAAATACACCAGAATACCATCATGGCCTTGCATTTGGCAGTCTAATCCTGTTAACATACACGAGAATACCATCATCAACTTACCGGGTAGGCCTTGCGTGTGGTAGTTTACACCTGTTAAAATACACCAGGATACCATCGTGAATCTGACGGCTAGATTTTGCAAGTGATAGTCTACACCTGTTAAAATACATCAGGATACCATCACCAACATCCCGGATAGGTATTGCATGAGGTAGTCTACACCTATACATCAACCAGTCCGGTAGGCTTTGCTTGTGGTAGTCTACATCTGTTAAAATGCATCTGGATACTATCATCAACCTGCAGGGTAGGCCATGTGTGCGGTAGTCTACACCTTAATAATGAATGGGGGATTGCTCTTCCAAGCCAGTGCACCACGACTGGTATATCAAAGCCCGTGGTATATGCTATCCTGTGTGCGGGCTGGTGCATCTAAAATATCCCTAATGGTAAAAACGGGAAGGTTTTCTCATTAAAACTATATGTCAAAATTGCCAAACGTTTGATTATTAAATCAATGTGTCCTAGTGGTGTTGTTAAACAAAACAAACTTTAACCTTGCTTCGTCAAAGCTGTAAGTGCGAACCAAGATGCATCAAGCCAGACGACCAATGCACTCTCACTGAGTCCACGGTGTAGGCGATTCGCTGATCTGGCAATCACTACAAAGAGAATGGTCACTAGAACCGATACTCCAAATATACTCAGATACACATTGCTTCTGAAGATCGTTATGTAACTGGTCCAGTTTCTCTCCAGGACATCGTCTTTCTTGTACAACCCTTTGATGTTTGACATGTAGACTGCAGGATGAAGAAAGTGCATCACTTCGCTGCGTTCTTCGTGGACTGTCAGGTCCCCTATTGTGAGGTCTGCTTCCTGAAATATAAATTGAGAGTCTGCCTCATAGGTCAGTTTCCTGTTCCCCGTTCTTTCTTCTTTTTTTCTAATATAGAATGGATGGATGTTTAACGACACCCAAGCAGGAAAATTACATTGACTATTTGGTATCAAACTGTGTTAATGAAAAAGAAGTGATGATCAACTTCAATATAAAATTTAAGGTTAAATTAAAACGCAGTCAAAAGAACTCAGCAAACACTACAGATATCAGAGATAGGTAAAATTAAAATTTAGAATAAAACTTAGTATCACGAAGATATTTGAACAACAGTTCAGGATGGAAATGAAATGATTCCATCGCATTTCTTTTACCAAATATAACTTTCCTAGTTTGTTTAAAATGTGATGCACCATCAGTGTTCACTGACAGTGTTCACACTAAGGCAGAGGATCCTTGTTCAGAATAAATGTATGAGTCAAGTATGTATGACCAATGCGAGAACGACACAAGACTATTTCCTTTCCTTTCTGCATCCCACCCACCCACACCCCCACCCCCACCCCATATACAAGAACTGCCACTTTCCAAGACTGGCTTGATCGAATGAAGTCTGTTCGCAATCGATCACCTTACCATGTTGAAAAGATAAATTGGTAACGGCTAGTTGTTAACCATTACGCCGTTGTTTTTCGTTAATAAACCTATTTTTCACAAATAAAATTGCACTTTCCTTACCGTTTATTATTTAGAATATGCATTTCCATTCGCCTGAAGTGGGTTTTTTTTTTTTTTTTTCAATCCTGGTAATCCTTGTGTTTGTAATACCACAAAATGCTTTTTTTTATTTCTTAAAAAGCCACGTGCCACTGAGAAAAAACCGTAAATCTATTTTTACAGGGGATATTCTCATTTCAATGTCACAACTGTTGGTATACTACGTGACCGTTATCATTTTCGTTCAGTTTGTTTTCTCGTGCACGGTTCGCGCAATCAACATCCGATTTGTTGTCGTTCGCTTGTTCATTTGTGAACATTTTCATTAACAAAGTTGAGACAAGTAAGTATCTCAATACAAAACGTTACAAACCCTTAAAACCAATAATTTTGCTAATTCTTACGATATTTGGAGAGGGGATACAACCTTGGGGGTAGGGTTAGGGGACACAATCTATATTGTTACCTTTCTTTAAATAGAGTAGAAAAACAAATCTTACATTTTCATCCTGGGGAGGGGAAGTACCTCCCCACCCCTGACGACGACTACTACTAGGCTTACTACTACTACAACTACTGCTACTACTACTACCACCACCACTACCACCCACCACCATCACCAATAATAAACGGTGCATCTAAATGCTAATAACAATAGGTTAGCAGGATTTTTAATGGGTGGGTGCAAATTGCTGATGGGTGAGTGCAAATTTAAAATGATACCTAAACAGAAGCACCCATGTTCGTAAAGTTCCTGTTCCAAACTCATTCCTTTCGCTGTCCAGGACTGAACAGTTGGAACATGTCCAGGCGAGGTGAAACGAACGAACCCCAAGTTTCTGTCACATTTGTCGTGACGTAGGCATTTGTGTGCTTCGAGCGACATCTACCGGTGATATCAGAATACTAACATTCAAACTTATTTGAAGCAATTGGGACATGGAGATTTCCATGGTATTTATCGATATAAAACCTGTTTTTTCACTCCATTTTATAAACACGTGATCTAAGTGTTTTACAGGTTTGTAGATTAACCAAAATAATATTTCCGCTGGATGGAACTAGGGAGTGCGTCTTTAAAATCAGTATAAGGTACACCAACCCTAACATAAGTCCAAAGTAGACATGGCAGCTGAATCCTATTTTCCTTTACCCCTGATTCCAACATGACTGGGCACGCAATAAATTACAATATCCGTATTGATAATGTATAAAAAGTACATGTTCGTATCACTATCCCAACTGAGGGGTGTTCTAACTCCATATTTTGTAAAGCTTGGAGACACGAACGTGAGTCTGTGAAAATGATAAACTTGTATGCAATATGGTATTTTATTTCTTCAAAGGCTTTAATGACTGCCAAACTTCAACACTAAAAACTGATGCCAAATCGGGCAGTTTCATAGAAATTATTGCAAATATTCTATTTAATGATGCACTCAGCACATTTTATTTACAGTTATATGGCGTCAGACATATGGTTAAGAATCACATATATATATATATACTGATAAAAAAACCCACCCGCTGTCACCACATGATAGTACATACCACGGCCTTTGTTACACCAGATATGGAGCATTAGCTGGAACTAGTGGAAATTATTGTGTCCAATGAAAAAAGGGAAGCACAAGCAAATAATTCCTATCCCGTAACCCGTGTGTATAACCAGGAATGTAATCATGGTGTCTTGAATTTCCATGAAATATTGTTTATATACAACATCGTCTGTGTGAGTTTTCTTCAGATACATAAGTGTCAAATACGATTTTAGCTTGTTTGATACACCACGGTTGTTTGATACACTAAGAGGTAAAACAAAATATGAAGGAGTTTCCAAAGTGTGTGTTAAATCAATGTTGGAAATCAAATGTAAGAATAGCATTCATATCAAACAGCTTCATATATTTGTTATCAAACGCCGCATTATGTGTTGGATGTTTTGGGAATTATTTAATCTTGGTTGCATATTGCAGAGAAAGCTTTACTCGTCTAGCACCCTAACCAAGTTCGTGTGCATCTATGTACAAACTCTCCACAGTACATTTTCTAAATGCACCAAGACAAAGCCTAAGTCCCTGGTTGTGTACATATCTAATATCTGCAAGTAACACTTGCGTCCTGACCCATACACAATGCATCCATAGAGAAGGTTTGATATTACTAAAGATCTATACAGATCTATGTGGGTGAATGTCAGACAAAAGTCGTCCCTACCCAAACTTTAAAAAAGCTATCTTTTATAAACTGAGAAGTAAAAACAGGAAGCAAACCTCTTAGGCCCATGTCATGCAGGTATTTTAAAATCCCATACTTCCACGTTGTACTGTAAGCTTATTCCAAATCAAAAACGACTGATATCAAGTGCTGATTATGGATAAAAGCTCACTTGCAAATGGTTTCAAATCTAAGAAGATGATTAACCGTGCTATATCTAGATCTGAATCACATTGCACAATAGTAAGCAATTTCTGAGATTCAAGATACCTGACAAGTTTACGATTGATCATTCATTCCATGATTTTACAAATGCAACTTTTCAAAACGATAGGGAAATAACTATTTGGATTTGGTGGATCCGTATCAGGCATACATACTGTGTAGTGTGTAGATTGAGTTACCAATTCGATGTCTGTCATGAGCGTATTCTAACATTTCCATAAGGTGACACATCACCCATGTTTTTAAAGTCATTAGTTTGTGTATCATTTAAACCAAACCAAACAAAATGGTTAATTTCCTACATTAAAGTAACAGAATAGCCTAACGCTGTCATTTTACTAAATCAAATAAAAGTAAAATAGCTACGCAACATTTTCATTTCAACTTCTTTTCGTGCTTATGTCCATTTAAGATTCAAGCAATCTAACACTCTTTACTTCGATAGATCTGGAAAGGGAAATAACTGTTGTTAAACTTCTGCAAGAATCAAGCCTGTTTTCACAACACACTTGCACGAGATGGCTCCCCTTTCAACACTACATAACCTAACGGTCAAATTGGTTATAATTCCCAACAAAATAAAACACATATAAAATATATAAAAAGGATAATATTTTCAGTGGATTTAAATCATTGATATATTCCGTCGATTGGCATGCAATAGTTGTGTGATCCAAAAAGCATGGTCGCTAGATACAATTGCATTGCCAATATTTTTCTTAAAACAACTGTAAATATTTAATTATAGTAGGCACATTTATATTTTACTTTTGGTAGCTGATGAATTAGGATTTATTGGTTGGGTGTCCCAATGACAATATATTATCACAACTCCGTTAAACCAGCATTTGTGAGTACTTCTAAAGCAATGTCCTGCACTGGGTCCAACGTATTTCATTTCAATATATTTTTATGCTTATATCCAATTCAGGTTCAAGCATGCTGTCCTGGGCACATACCTCAGCTATCTGGACTGTCCGTCCAGGACAGTGGGTTAGCTGTTAGTTGGTTAGTGGTTAGTGAGAGAGAAGAGGGTGTAGTGGCCTTACACCTACCCATTGAGCCCTTAAGAACTCGCTCTGGGTTGGAGCCGGTACCGGGCTGTGAACCAGCCTGTAGTCCGATGTCTTAGCCACTATGCCACCGAGGCCGGTGGGTCCAACATATATTTCTGTTTCGAACATTTACGGACTATGACTCTTGTCAAAATGGGTAGATCGCCATAAACGTCAAACGTGATCTGTAACTCAGTAAACTGTAAATGACAAGGCTAAAATTTCAGTTCAGTATCTTGTGGCATTGCAAAAACAAATATCTGGAAAACTATATGTGTGTCAGATTGCCAAACAGGCAGGTAGGCAGGCGGACAAAGGAACAGATGGACGGAGACCGTTAGTTGATTAAGTAGGTGTTCCATAGTATAGATTTAAATTAGGTTACGTAATAATGCAGGCTTACCCTTCTGGCCATAGCTCCTACCAACCCAGTCCAGGATCCATTTATTAACAGTCCCCAGTCTCCGTCTGCTGGTTCAGAAATAGTGTAGCTGGAATAGGATGTATTATAGTTTTATTTTAGCAATGCTTTATCATAATATTTTATGTTCTTATTTTATTTATAATGCTCCATAATGCTGGGCTCAGACATTCAAATGCCAACAGAAAGTTGGCCTACATTCTGTTGTAACGACTTCTACGACTGTCCAGTTGCTAGTCTGAGTGCTCTTACTGGATTCTCGTTGCATAATCCATTAGCTGAGTTGGCCAACTTTCTGCTGCCAGTTGGCAGTTGCCAGTCTGATACTAATGTAGCAACAAAATCGAAAACATATATAAACAAATATAATACAAATAATATGCACAAACTTGAAGATTATTAAACAAGATGTGCATCGTATGTGTGACATTTTCAGTTTCATGATTCAGATGAATTTTTACATATTTTACATTAATTCCCTTAGCAACATGTGTATGTACTTATAATTTTCTTGAATAGTTACTACGAACTAAGTTAATAATCAACTAAATAAGACGTAGGCTGTTCTGCTTAGATACAGATAAACAGACATTTGAGCAGAAACCTGAAATTGAGGTGTTTTGCAACTGCACGTAGAATATCGACACCAAAGCCTTCATATGTCACATTATCGCCGTGTTGCGTCTGGTGAGAAAATATTCCACTCTGAAATAGACGATGATATCGTGCACTTATTAAAAGGCATACTGTCACGTATTGAATGAACTTATTTCTCTAAAAATGGATGACTAAAACTTACATTAATTGTTGGAAACCAAATCTAGCTATTGCGTCACCCTAACTGAACTATGATGAAGTGAAATCCATGTCAACCCTCTTCAAGTTTAGTTTTTGAATTATGAACCATTGCCAAAATTTAATTATTTTTACAAAATATCATTAATAAATGGACTATGGTGGTTACGAAAATGGTTGAATTTAGTACATTTAGGGACAGATCTAATTATTTTTGTTCAGGTAATACTTTGTTAGACCACTAAATAGGTTAGTGGTCTGTGACTAATACTTTCTAGTGTTTTGTCTATAGGACAACTGCTCCCTTCTTCATTTTAATCATGTCAAAATAAAATATACAAATCGCCCGGGATCCGTGAGGCTATCGTAGGGTGGACGTGAGGGGCCCTTGATGAATCACACGGCGCCCGGCGGATTGTTTTTCCAATAATATTTGTCAAAATCTTCAGATCATCGGTCGGTTTCCAGCAGGCCATCGGGCGAGGCCCTAGCAACGTTTCTACGGGCTTGCCACGACCTAAAATCGCGCTTGGAAAATCGCAGATTTTGGTAGTCATGTTTTCACGCCCACGGGGTTCGGGCGACCCCTAAAAATTGTAGGGGAGCCCGTACAAATCGGACAGCGTCCGTCAGAACCCCTCGCGAAAATGCCGTTTTTGGCCTGTTTTAGTTAGGATTTACAGATATGTAGCCATAATTCAGTTACATTCGAAAATATCGACAACTAGTGAGATATGACGGCAGCTGGCTGGAATAAATTAAATGTATACACATAATTATTTAGTACGTAACAGAAAATACTTTTTGTAGCAGTAAAATACGTCAATGTATTTAGGCACAAATTACATTTCTTCTACGGCAGGGCGCACATTAAGTCCATACTTTTCTAAATTTGCAGGGCGAGTTCCTTCCCTCTATTTAGCAAATTTAAAATAGCGGGCATATTTTTGTTTTGTTTTAATGATGCAAGTACTTGAATCAGGATTTAGTGAGTACGGTAAGTTATACATTTGGATTGTGTGTTCATTTGCTGCACTATTTCGGTTGAGAAACGGTTCAAATGTGGTGCCACAAGTTTTGACTACCAGCTATATATAGGGTATATAACAGTATTCGGACGTGGAAAAAAGCACACTTTCTACGTTAATTCGGACTACATATGTCCGCAATTCGTATACGCAGACGTAAAAGTAATCCGTAAAAGAAAACAAAATTGACAAATGTCATCTGATTCCACCGTGCACGCACTTTTGTATTCCTTGGGGATGGGCTTTTTCATTCATCATCCACAATAATTAAAAGTAGAATGCCATTAAAATATGTCTATAAGCATCCTTAATTTAACGTTTTCTTTGGAACCTCCACCCAACAGTAACCC
>JAECMU010029117.1:5187-17698 GCA_016106625.1 Dracogyra subfuscus | reverse complement strand
CTTTACTTAGATGAATAACAGGTTTCTGTCAGTTTGAGTTCATTGGTCTCAGGTTTATATTAAGAATATATATAGTAGTTGTTATGCTTGAATTTATTGAAAATGTATCTTCATTCTTTTTTTAATGTTATATTAATATGTTTGTTGAGGGCCTGGTGGAAGATTAGCTAATGCTAAACCAGTCACCCTCCTTAAATAAAGTTATTATTATTATTATTATTATTATTATTACACCCACACACCCTACATAAAAATAATAATAATAATAATAATAATAATAATAATAACAACAACCCCGCATAAAAACAACAAACAAACCCATGCATACACAGACATGTAACCGCAGATATGTAATAACACTAACTGCGGAAGTCGCAAACCGGAACTGTTTTGCTCCAGGGAAATAATGTTCGGTTTTTAGCCCGTACTTTTCCGATCGTTGCTAATCATATAATACCGAGACGCGATAACGCGAAATACAGTTTGAGTTCATGAGCGAAATAATTATATCCTGGGGGAAATAAATGAGAAATCAAACCGTTTAACATCGTGATGCAATAAGTCGAACGCACTTGGATCTGACATAGTAAAATAGGAAGGTAATTCTTGTTTAACACTTTCACCAGCGTGCCGTCCTCCCAAAACGCAAACATTCCGTCAGTTGTTGACGCCTTAAAACTCCATGTGGCGGCTATACAAAGCATTCTTGACACAAACCAGATGCAGAATGTTGAAGAGCGTTCAGAGCTGAACGTGGCCCAGTAGTAAAGTGCTCGCGTGACGCGCTGTCGGGTTACTAGGATCGATTCCCGTTTGTGCTGTTGCCAATCTAATTAAAATTAGCTCCAACTGATTAATTACCTGTGGATCTAACAGCAACCCTTTGGAGCTCATGTCCAGTTGACCTTTCATTCGATCAATCAAAACTTTACTTGCAAAATCATGCCAGTGATTTGAAAAGAATTTCAAAACATTCGAGATTATGCCGAAGGTTACGAGATGATTCGGGTGAATTACGAAGTATGCCGGAAACTATAACTCAAATATAAAATGTTATATAAAATTCGTTTCAAGACGGGGAAAAACCCGTGATGGTATAGACATAAAATCTGTTTAAATTAGTATACAATCCAGAGTTTATTACTGCACCTTTCCGCCTGTTTTTAATGTTTGAAACAGACCAACAAGTTCGCCTGTTGCATAAATAGTCTTGCCGGATATTTTTAGAATTTGTATGCTCCCGAATAATGCTATAAGAGGCGAAGGGTAATTGGTCGATATTTAAATTGTTATTTATAGATGAAATATCACCTGGACATGGGAGTCCACGCAATTCCATTAGATCTACTGGTAGACCAGTAGAGCTAACTTTAATCAGATTGTGCTCTTGCCAGTGCACCACGACTGGTATGTATCAACGGTCTTGATATGTGCTATGCTGAATGTGGGATGGTGCATATAAAAGATGCCTTGCTACTAGTTGGAAAATGTAGAGGGTTTTTTCTTTACGACTAAGGCTATAGTATATCAAAATTATCAAATGTTTGGCATTCAGTAGCTGGCGATTATAAACCAATGCGCTCCAGTGATTTCGTTAAAGAAAACAAACTTTAAAGCGTGCTTGAACATGGCCGTAACTAGCAGGGGAGAGGGGAGGGAAGGGAAGCAAACACAGAAAAATACTTAAGAGCAGGCCTGCAAGAACCGGAAGGGGTGCTGGGGAGGGGTGCTTGGGCTGTTCCACCGATCCACCCACCTCCTACTTGAGAATCGAAAATGTACGTGGGATTTTTCCTACTCTATATAAAATAAGATAAAAATCTGTCTAGGACCTTCCCACTAGAGACTGTACCCCTCATACAAAAGACACTGTATCTCCGCCCCTATCCCACCCATCCACTTCAGATATCGTTCATATGGGTATGGAGTATGCTCTTCATATTGTCTGGTTGTGTGTCAAAAGGGAACCTTTTAACTAGCCTATAACTCTACTCTAAATGATCCTAAAATCAATATAGAAACAAGTTATTAAATTTTAAAACGCACACTGTCATAAAAAATCAATGTAAATGAATTTTATTTTTTAAAATATGATCAACACATTACCATCAAATTGTATGGATAAAATCCCATTTTCAATTCAGAGGTTACGGCACAATGCTGGAACAACCAAGGCAGACAGTTGACCTACATTTTAACTAAAATCGATATGAAGTATTGAAACATTTTTTAATATGTATAGTTATAAATTGTCGTTTGACAAATAGATGAACCCTCATATTTTTTTCCATTAGCAGCAATGGATATTTTATATACACTTTCCTACATCATTTTATTTATTTATTTATTTATTTTTGTTTAACGACGCACTCAACACATTTGAACTACAGTTATATCGGCGTCGGACATATGGTTATGTCCAGAAAAAAACCCAGTGGTTAGCCGACGGGGATCGATCCTAGACCGACCGCGCATCAGGCGGGCACTGTACCACTGGGCTATGCTGCCCGCTTTTCCTACATACAGGACAGCACATACCACGGTCTTTAATACAGCAGTTGTGGCAGGATGGCAAAATGTATCCGACGATGCAAACAACTCAGGCGAGCGCTCTACCTACTGAGCTAGATTCTATAGTACACAGAAAAGTTGACAGAAAGTTAAAGTTTGTTTTGTTTAACGAAACCACTAGAGCACATTGATTTATTAATCATCGGCTATTGGATGTAAAACATTTGGTAATTCTGACATAGTCTTAGAGAGAAAACCCGCTATATTGTTCCATTAGTAGCAAGGGATTTTTGTTTCATATGCACAGCCAACAGACAGGATAGCACATGCCACAGAATTTGATGTACCAGTCGCGGTGCACTGGCTGGAAAGAAAAATAACCCAATGGGCTCATCGTCGGAGATCGATCCTAGATCGATCGAGCATCAGGCGAGCGCTTTACCCCTGGGCTACGCCCCCCACCCCCCACCCCCCAGCTGATAGAAATGCACGTAAAATTGCTTTTCCAACAGTTGCATTCGTCCATATATTCCGACTGTAAATAAAATGTGTTGAGTGCGTCTTTAAATAACATATTTCCTTTCGTCCATATATCGACCCAAAAAAATCCAGATTTAACGTATTTGTATTCAGCTTGGTGATAATTTGTCAAGAGGTTTGTCAATCAACATTGAAATTTCGTGTAAAAACTAAAGTTGAGTTGGTGTGATTTTAAATCTGAATAATATGTTTTTATGCTACTTTTAGCATTATTAATTATTTATAGCGTTACATGTCATTGCCATGGTTCTCTTCTGTCGCAGACTATATTTCAAAATACTCTTTTTATGCACCTGGAGACGATCCTAAATTCTTGTTTTTCTTGATTCTTTGTAATTTTTAAAAACAATTTGTGCCCTTGATACTAGTCCAAACTGTCAACTGTCACGACGAAGTTGGCCAACTCGATAGTTGTCTAGCAATTTTCTCCTCTTCCGACTTACGACGGGTGTGCTCAGATTAACAACTAATGGGTTATACGACGACAATCGAGATGTAAGAGCGCTCATACCAATCTAATTAAAATTAGCTCCACTATTACATGTGGATCTAACAGCAGCCAGTTGAAGCTCATGTCCACCAATTAAAACCTTACTCGCAGAATCATGCCAGTGGTTTAAAAATAATTTGAAAACATTCCAAATTATCCTGAGGGTATATGACATGTTTCATTTTAATTAGATTGCGCTCATACTAACAACTGGATGGTCGTAGAAGTCGTGATAACAGATAGCTGGCTCACTTTGTGCTGGCAGTTGGTAGCGTGAACCGAGCATTAGTTATCTCAATCAAGGTACGGCCCTGTATGTTTTATTTTAATTTATTTCCGTGCTTATATTCATTACAGATTAAATTAGATTAGATTAGATTAGATTAGATTACATTAGATTATATTATATTTAATTAGATTAGATTTAATTAGATTAGAATAGATCTTTGACGACACCCAGCACGAAAAATACATCGGCTATTGCGTGTCGCATCCAATTGCAATTCGCGCACGATGTTCTAGCCACATACTTCGGTTATATGAGCTGTCTGTACAGGTTAATGAGTTAGTGGTCAGTTGTCAATGGTCAGTGGTCAGTGAGAGAGAAATCGGTATAGTGGCCTTGCACCTTCCCAATGAGCCGGTAAACCTCACTCTAGGTGGGAGCCGGTACCGGAGTACGAACCCGGTACCTATGAATTATTAAGCACATGGCTTAACAACAGCCCTGAATCGAGTTTCACTAAAACGATCGTTAAGATCATCTTAAAAGAATTAGATACATTTTATGGATATATGTTTTAAGAGCGAAACAAATCCAAACCGGCCTCTATGCCTACGTCGTCGAGGTTGAGATATCGGATTCAAGTCTCGTAGGTACTGAGTTAGTAACCCACTATCGGTACTAACAATAACACCAAATTGAGTGTATAACACAGTGACGTCATGTAAAATCATATATATAATTGGTATACTTTCTTTTGATCGTCGTGGTATGTGCTTTTCTATCTGTCCCCTTAATCAGTGAAACATACAAAGGTTACTATAAAGATAAATTGTATTGTATTGTATTGTATTGTATTGTATTGTGTGTTGTGTGTGTATGCGTGTGCGTGTACGTATGCGTGTGCATGTGTGTATGCATATGTGTTTGTGTGTGTGTGTGTGTGTGTGTTTGTGGGTGTGTGTGTATGTATGTGTGTGTGTGTGTGTGTGTGTATGTGTGTGTGTGTATGTTTGTGAGAGTGTGTGTATAGTGACGTCATCAGACACAAATAAGCTGTGTATTTTCCTTTTAATCGCGTCTTGTAGACTCCTGGGATTAATTCAGTAAACTATTGCACTCTTGAGTTCTTATAGTGCAGTAATAAAAGATACGCAAAGAAAATGTCATGTTTATTAAGAGAGCTTTGAGAATTAGGCGCCTGATGACCATTGTAACATTATCGTACGCTACGCACCATCAGTATCGAATAGACGTAATTTCCATGTCAAAACAGACTAGACAAAAAGGCTGCAGTTGGTTGGGGTTGTTTTCCTTCTTTTTTTCTTTTTTGCGCCGATAATGTACGTAATGAACATGTCACTACCATCTCGTCTGCTCCTAAGTGGCAAAAGTTCACACTAGAATTTACAAACTTATTAAATGTGTTGTTTGGATCATAATATGTCTTTGTACTACATGTACTTTTAGCATTATTCGTTATAGGGTACGCCACATTTTGGTAGAGTGTACTCATCAAAAAACAAAAGAGAAAAAAAAAACAAGATATATTTGGACAGCGGAATGTGATGGAATCATTTCGATTTTATCCAGAACTTTTATAGCAATTTCTTCGAGATACTGACTTTTATTCTACATTTTAATTTTATCTATCTGTGATATTTGTATTTTTACACAGTTCTTTATACTGTGTTTTTATTTAACTGTTGAATTTTTATACTGATGTTCACTATGACTAAGGTTTGGCATTTATCATAGTTTGACACCCAATAGCCGATGTATTTTTCTTGCTGTGGTGTCGTTAAACATTCATTCATTCATTCATCCATTCGTTATTGAGTCCCATGTCAATTCATTAGTTTCCTTTCGGCGCAAATGGTCTATATGGTGTTAAAGGGACATTCTTGAGTTTGATGCATTGTAGGGTGTATACCACCAAATCAAATCCCATAGAAAACAGTAGTAACATATGTGGCTAAAACTCCTACCTTCAGCACTTGTTTTACAGGTACCCCATACATGTTTCAAGCACAAGGCTACTTGACACATTGGTACTAGATGAAATAAAATTGCTTTTTTTTTTACCCAGATGAAACTGTTATTTCTTACAACCAACACACTCACAATTATAACCAATCACAGGACTTGTGGTGTTTGCTTTTCTATCAACAGTTCGGTGCACCTCGAACTTTGACCCAGCCGGAAGTTATTTGGTTTAGTACTACCTATACTGATAAGATATACTTTTCAAAAAGTGTCCAGCTATGTGTCTTTATGAAAACCAGGGTCTGGTGTATTCTGACATAAACTAACAACCTCTCTGAAACTGTTGTTTCTACAGTGCAACCTAATATAATGTACACCTCAAAAGGCATATACATTGCACACAATTTTGTGCAAATGCAAAATGTCATATTAAATAACAAAATGTTTTAAAATAAAACTCCTGAAGATAGTTACTTTCAGTTGGGTGTGTCTACTCAGGTATATATGTAGAAACAATAAAGATAGTCCGAGTACCTCTACCCTTTAAAGAATTCCATTAAAACACATGCACTTAATTGACCCCTAGATTATGAAGACTTTAACACTAATAACAGGCACATCAATGAAAAATCAGTATTAAAATAATGCTCTGTCTGAGGAAGGAAACACCAACATGACTGTACCTGTATGAAGTAATGACTTAATTTCCTGAACATTAGTGTTGGGAGGAAATCCTGTATGCTGGGTGTGGGTGTCTTCAAGTTACCAGGTGTGGGAATTTCAAATCCATTGGCCATGCTGATTTTAATAATGAATCATAAAAACCATTGCCAGCCAACAATATTCCTGACTATATTTTATTTATAGCCTACTGTAGTTGGAGGTTTTAATAGTTGTGATATCTGGAATTATCATGCATCTTTCACACATTTATTTTTGATTAATTACTGAAAAAAGCTATTTTTAAATGACAAAATTATCCTAACATTTATTTTCTTGCATTATTTTCTAATCAAGATGAATACAATTTGTATATTGGATGTATTCCTACTATCTGTATTCCAGCATTTTATTAAGCTAGTAACATTAGGTAATACAGCTTTAACAATAAAATAAATTATCAACTTAATCCAAGGCAGATATTCAAATCTGAAAACAATTGGTTCTGACTCTAGTATAAACTCAAAATGCACTTCATGAGAGCTAACTAAGTGATTATTAAGAAAACAAATTGATCTGGAGATCTAAATGTATGTTTAACAACCTTATTGTTATGTATAAATAAGAACAGAAGGCAAAATAGTGATAACAAATTTAAATTATGATTTTGGTAAAGTTTTTCTTCAAATTTACTTTAAATTTTGCATAAAACTACAAATTTGTCAAAAATATACCTTAGCACCCTATAAATATCTCAAAATGACAATAAAAATCAAGTTCTTTACAAATTTGAGGTTTTAGAATTTCATACATGAAAAATTAACTAGGTTAATGGAAACTAAAGACATTAACCCACTATTGACACATGCTATTTTTAATATAAAAATAAATTGCTATTAAAATCTTAGTTCAAGTTGCCTATATATAATACCATATTTAAGAACACTTGTATATGGCAAGTCAAATACCATGTAAAAAGAAATTATTTAAATCTTTACAGTATGAATTTTAGGCCCAAAACTATTTTTACTCAGTGCTAACTTTGATTCAAACTCCATTCAGAGCCATGCACAGAGATCATTGTCAAGGTCAAGATCATTGTGAACTTGCATGATCGAGTGATGTATAATTAATCAACCAGTATAATTTAATTAAATAAAATAGCAAAAACATAATATTTTTTATTATGCACTGAATATGTGCTATAGGGTGTATACCACCAAATCAAATCCCATAGACGACAATAGTAACATATGTGGCTAAAACTCCTACCTGCAACGTATCAATCAACATATGACTACCCTAGTTCCGCACAAAATTTGAGCACTTTTTTTACAGGTACCACATACATGTTTCAAGCACAAAGTTACTTGACATATTGGTACTAGATGAAATAAAATTGCATTTTTTTTTTTTACCCAGATGAAAGTATTATTTTTTACAACCAACACACTCACAATTATAACCAATCACAGGACTTGTGGTGTTTGCTTCTCTATCAAAAGTTTGACCCAGCCGGAAGTTATTTGGTTTAGTAGTACCTGTAAGATGTTCCTACTAATAAAAGACTTCTTCGATTAAACGTACATACTAAATATATTTTCTTGTTTAGAATAGCATTACCTGTATGTTTCTGCTTGTCTTAATATTTGTAAGAAGCATAAACTGGATTTTGTCTTCAAATAATTTCGTGCGTACGAAAACATATATTTTAGGAAATAAAATGAAATTTAACCTTATAATTGTCAAAAAGTATCTGGTAGTCAATAATATCTAAACAAATTTGCAGCAAACTCAGTAATGTCCCTTTAACCACCAAAGCAAATTCCATAGACGACAATATTAACGTATCTGCCTAAAACACATACATGCAACGTATTGATCGACATTACACCACGGATATAAATCTATCCACCACTCACCCTTAAAGTGAATCAGAACAAATGGGGGTGAAGCTGCTCATTTTAGAGATAACGGGTAGCGTCTATGACTACCCTAGTTCAGCACATTGTGATTTGATTGAGCTTGAAATTGTCAGTCTTACATCCAGTATGATAAGCATAAGCGTACGGACTCCCATTTCTATAGGGGGCAGGTTGGATTTTGCCCGAATTAAACAAAAATTCCCGAATCTGGATAACAACATTAGCATCACTGTCAAACAGCTACATAGAGTTGTAAACGATTCACTACACTTTGTTTTGTTTTTTAACATGGATTACAACTAATTTTGCGGGTGGAATGATGGAAATACATGGTAAAAAGGCCTCAGGTTAGCACATTTTGCCGGAATATCTCTATCATTTCATTTCAACTTATTTTCGTGCTTATATCTAATTAAATTTAAGCAAGCTGTCCTGGGCACACACCTCAGCTATGCGAGCTGTCTGTCCAGGACAGTGGGTTAGATGTTAGTGGTTAGTGAGAGAAGAGGGTGTAGAAGATGTTACACCTACCCACCGAGTCATTAAAACCCGCTCCGGATGGGAACCGGTACCGGGCTGCGAACCCTGTATCTACCAGCCATATGCCCGATGGCTTAACCACGACGCCACCAAGCCCGGTAGCTAATATGATGTGCAGTGAAGACACACACACACACACACACACACACACACACACACACACACACACACACACTAACACACACTGTTTATCGCCTGCTCCAACACAGTAATTGGTAACTGACAGTGGGAATTCGACTTAGATTTAATTGTGATTTTACATTCAGCATAATAAACTATTTTGCTAAGCGATTAAAACGTGAAGCAGTGGCTTCTTATATCATTCCATCTCAGTCCAAAATGCTTTACTACTTAAAATGGTTCCAGCCAGTGCACCACGACTGGTATATCAAAGGCCGTGGTATGTGCTATTCTGATTGTGGGATGGTTCATATAAAAGATCTCTTGTTACTAATGAAAAAAAAATGAAGCGGGTTTCCTCTCTAAAACTATATATTGAATGTTTGACATCCAATAGCCGGGGGCGGGACGTAGCTCAGTGGTACACCGCTCGCTCGATGCGCGGTCGGTCTGGGATCGATCCCCGTCGGTGGGTCCATTGGGCTATTTCTCGTCCTGCACCACGACTGGTATATCAAAGGCCGTGGTATGTGCTATCCTGTCTGTGGGATGGTGCATATAAAAGATCCCTTGCTGCTAATCGGAAAGAGTAGCCCATGAAGTGGCGACAGCGGATTTCCTCTCTCAATATCAGTGTGGTCCTTAACCATATGTCTGACGCCATATAACCGTAAATAAAATGTGTTGAGTGCGTCGTTAAAAAACCCCATTTCTTTCTTTCTTTCTTTCCAATAGCCGATCATTGATAAATCAATGCGCTCTAGTGGTGTCGTTAAACAAAATAAACTTTTTTGTTTATTTAAACTGCTGCAGTTTATGGATCTCAGACAAACAGAAAGGACAATAAATAACATACCTCATTCGTTTTCGTTAAATATCACTTTCCGAGTGTCTGCTTTCACCTTCGTCTGGTTAAACATCGATAACGTTAGCTCATTTCGTAAAAAATGATATAAAGCATACCGGTGACCTTTGCAACAGTGTGCAATTTGAATTGCATGTGACAAAAATTGTATGTAAATTGATTCTTGAGATTTTTTGCTGCATGTGTCTGGAAATTGCTCACATCAAACATGTTAGATCGGAGCAATTTTTGTCGAATACAACTAAAATCGCACATCATCGTAAAGGTTTGTGACGGGTTCGACGAAAAACAAGTGCAGTATGCTAATTGTACACGATATGCGGACACGTATGTATGATTTAGGTGTGACAAGTGTTTTGTGGGTCATGTATTGCATACGTAAAATTGAGCCAAAATATTTTCATCAAAGAAAATGATTTCAATTACTTCTGTTACTAACATATCGTAAAGAAGGCCTGTATTGTGAAGATATGCTAATGGAATTGATATTACAACAAAAGAGGAAGATGGTGTGTATATTAACATATTTTTTTAAAAAACTTAAAGAAAAAGGCGCACAGGGGTCGAAATTGGCCAGAAATCTACCGGATAAAATCAAGACCTGCCGGTAAAAAGGCAAAATAATCGCCGGTTCGACGGAACGGCAGAAACAAATATCCTCGGCCATGGTGATGCTGACCACAAACAAAATTCAACCCCTGGCGCATCTCTGATGTACCATCATCCAGCGAAAGAACGCATGACAGACATATGAAATTTCATTATCATTTTGAGATTTACCTACAACATCTGAATACTAGTACTGTTACAGTTTATGGTTTTGAAAACTTTTTTAATGATATAGCATAATATGATACCCAATAGCCGATGTATTTTTCGTTAAACACTCATTCAATCATTCATTTATTCATTCATTCATTCATTGTTTAATGATGTATCGTAAAAAGTCTCGATTACTTTGTTTCCAAAACCAGTCTCAGAATACAGATCAGTATTTTATTTCGCGAGAAAAATCTCCAAAACAACAATTCCAAATTACCAACCAGAATACGCAAAACAAATCACATGATGTGACTAGTCACATGATCCTGGTCAAAATGGCAGAGTCAGTATCTCTGTCCTGCTGTCGGAAATGATAGTTTACACGTGCAATCGAAGGTTGCATGATTCTGTATGCATCAGAATGAAATCTCTGTAACCATTACTATTACTTTTGAAGCGAAACTCTTCCAGGGCTGTACCTAGAAGAAACACATTAAGGGAGGGGCAGTACAGAAATGACCAGGTCAAAGTAATACAGGGTTTTCTTCATCTAGAGGTTGACACATAGCCCAATGGTAAAGCTCTCGCTCGATCCGCGGTCGATGTGGGATCGATCCCCGTCGATGGGTCCATTGGGCTATTTCTCGTCACAGCTAGTGCATTACGACTGGTACATCAAAGGTCGTGGTATGTACTACCCTATCTGTGGGATGGTGCATATAAAAGATCTCTCGCTGCTAATCGAAAAGAGTATCCCATGAAGTGGCGACAGCGGGTTTCATCTCTCAATATATGTGTGGTCCTTAACCATGTGTCTGACGCCATATAACCGTAAATAAAATGTGTTGAGTGCGTCGTTAAATAAAACATTTCTTTCTTCAACTAGATAAAAAAGGGCATTTTAACACGAAAGGCGACTCTACACGATATGAGAGTCTCGTACGATAATAGCCAATTGCAGGTAGACGTACACCATATAGTATCTGAGTTGGTCAAAGCTCGAGGTGCATCAACCTTTTCATCTCAGAGTTCAGGCTACCAGTCCTGCTATTGGTATTGTGATAAAATGTTGTTTCATCTGGCCAGTTAACTCCTGTAATTTCATCTCAACTAGTTCCAATGTACCAACTACCATTGTGCTTGAAACATGGGCGGGGTGCTACTAAAAATAGCACGACATTTTTTATGGGGGCTAGCGTACTTATAGACGCTTCCCGTTATGTCTGAAGAGAGCAACTTAACCCCTAGTTTGTTCAGGTTTATATACATGTTGTATATGTCGATTAAAACGCAGCTGTAGCAGTTGTAGCTACATATGTTACTATTGTCGTGTGTGGGATTTGATTTGGTGGTAGACACCTTTCTTATTAACTACGGTAAGGTCTCCAAAGAACGACACTCGACTCGAATACCAAGGTAGAACACTCTCATTTAATTATATGTTTACGTCATTTAGACATATGCTTCCGGCCGGTTACATTATAGGGCTATGATAATACATGGAGGAAAACAAAAAGTCAAATGTGTGAAATGATTGTTCAACGCTAGAATTAAGATGCATAATGCTATTTTACTTTATTACTTAGTCTGGGCGAGACGTAGCCCAGTGGCAAAGAGCTTGCTTGGTGTGCGATCGGTTTGGGATCGATCTCCATCAGTGGGCCCATTAAATTGGACGAGTGCACCATGACAGGTGTAACAAAGGCCATGGTATGTGTTATCCTGTCTATAAACCATTTCCTTCTTATTCGTTAGTCTCACTGTCATATTTTGGATTCGTGAAGACCATAATATCAACCATGAAATCATAATGTTGGTCTTGTCTCAGTCGGCTATTGTCGTACGAGACACTCGTATCGTATGACGTCATATTAAAATACACCCCCCCC
>JAECMU010029116.1:0-10869 GCA_016106625.1 Dracogyra subfuscus | reverse complement strand
CCCCCCCCCCCCCCCCCCCATGTTCACAAACAAGTCATGTGACGGGTGTAATATAATTTTAACATACCTTTTTTTCTATTTGGGAAAGCCTAGATTCGCATTTCAACTCTATTTATAGTTCTTATTTTATATAGCTATAGCTATGTGTTAAATATTGTTGCTGTAACTATAAGAGAAGATTTTAGTAATAAAAAGTAAAAAACATGTAACACTGTTCAAAACATCCACACATCCACAGAGTAACGCTGCGTAATGTTTGCAGCTACACCCACCCACTCCCTCGAACATTACATAATATTTGTATGGCCCCTAGCTTACATGTTTTTAGATGGTGATAATTAACTCTTAGTATAGTACTGTCGGAAATTATGTCTGTCGATTATTTCTTACATATTAAACTGACAAGTAAATATTTTGGAAATAGTTTACCTAATTTAGCATTTACTTGCTTGGGTGTTCATTGATGTTCAAGGTGGTGTTTACTCTTGAAATTAAAATAAAAATGTCAGTAAACTGGTGATTTGTGCACTTAATAATTTAATTGGAAGACTATAAAATTTTTTTATCAATATGTGTCAATTTCAGTGTTGTTACAGTATGTGAGGGACTGTTTCTGATGATGGTTTGCCCCTATCCCTCTCAAAAATAAAATATGTGTTGTCATTTATAAGTAACTTTTGAGCAAAACTGTCAAGTGCCATCATAACGATCCATTATACCGGTATTAAAGGTGCTCTATCTCAATGTTACCTAATGACAGCTATTGCTAATCTTCTTTTTTTTAATAATAAACTTTTGATTTAACATTTAAAGAAGATGCCTTTAACAATATGTCCATAAATGATTATAGGAAATAATTTTATCTACTGGTATAAAATACTGTTTTTATTGGAGAATCTTTATCACAGCTCGCATTATATAGTACCGTTAAATTGTTGCAACATTGAGTAAATTTCCAATGTACATATATTGAATTTATATTTAATAAATATGCTTGTCACAATTAATAATTTATGCTGCAATACAAAATAATAAGTTAACTTGCAGTTTTAAATTAAAAGTTTGTTTAAGGGTAAATAAAATTGACACATATACATGTACATGTAGATCAAAACGTGTTAGTCTGTTCCAATAAAGGTCACAAATCACCTGTTTATGGATATCTTTAGTTTCATTTCAAGAGTAAACACTACCTTGTACATCAATGAGAGCCCAAACAAATGAATTCTAAATTAGGTAAAGTATCATTGAATGGGTATTTACAAAAGATGTACTTGTCAGTTTAATATGAAAGAAATAATCGATGAACATCATTTTTATTCTATTTCCGACAGTACTTTAGTTGTATGTATAACACTATATTTCAAGATTAAAACAAAAAACTTACATTTGTAGCAGTGATTTATTTATAACTATTTGGGTTCATTTTTGATTTGTCTAAATGATAAAATGATTTCAAGTATTTCAAAATAAGAACCATTTCCAGCATTTTAAAATAAGAATGATTTCCAGCATTTCAAAATAAGAATGATTTCAAGCATTTCAAAATAAGAATGATTTCAAGCATTGCAAAATAATGGACATAATATTATGTGTAAGTTAACCAAATGTTTAATTTTGTCTTTCAGGCATGCTTCCTAGGTTTTGAAGTTGCCATGACAGCTATGAACTGGATATCACCTTGAAGTGACTAGATATTTAGACTAGAGTTTACTCAACAACTTCATATTTGTACTTTGCTATTTATCTTCAACGGTCTTCATATTTTCAACTTTAGCTTGGTAAATGTTTAGTCTTTAGATTTTACCACAAACAAATAATTTGATGTCAGATTTGTGTTTAGATAATGATATGTCTTCAATTATACATTAATGGTTTTTTTTTAAATTTGTTATTATGTAAATATTTCTTTATGATCTTCTATGCCTGTTTCTAAATCTGTGACTGTCTGTCTGCCTCTCTTTTTCTCTCTCTGTCTTTCTGTCTGTCACTCTTTCTTTCTTTCATGTAAATAACAACCAAAATAGATGATTGATGAATAACATGTATGGAAGTGGGTGCAATAAAAATTGGAGAATTCTAAAAATAAAACAGACAACTCTGTGCCTTGCTGATATATTTGTTGTGTTACATAACCAAGGGAAGAAAAATCTCTACTGGTGTTTTTGTATATGTGTATGCATTTTCTGTCAAGGAATGTGCGCCAATGATTTTCATATATTATGTATTTATACTTCTTCATGTATAATGCTAACGTTATTCAAACCTTTCAGTCAGTGTGTACATTTTAAAATGTTGGGATCCATGATTAATGCCCAAACATTTTTACATAATATTATATGTATTACGTAATATATGTATATATGACAGTTACAAAGTCATTTTCACAGTCTTGTGACTTACTTTACAAATGTTGTAGGTTTTTCTGGTGTATGTAAAAGTCATGTCTTTGATGGTTTGAGCGGGCAGCATAGCCCAGTGGTACAGTGCCCGCCTGATGCGCGGTCGGTCTAGGATCTATCCCCAATTCTGTTTACAGAGGGTCCGGTTTTGAGAGGTTTCACTGTAACACATTGTCAAGCATTCTATAATATAATACGCAATGCCTTTTTTAACAGTTTTTATTTGGTCAGTTAATTTGTACTGCCAACCATCTTCTTTGCACTTACCCGATGCCATATTTCACAAGGATAATTTTATTCTCATGTCCAGTTTGACATGGAGCTACATTGTAAATACTGTGTACAAAGATGACTTCCATAGAAGAACCCAGAAGCAGAGTTCGACAAATGTTTGAGAAAGTCAGTAGCCCTCACAAAATCTTTGGCGAGTAGTATCCTATGTATTATAGTAATACAGTTGATATTTCCACTAGCCCAGACAAAACATTCACTGGCCGGGACCGAGGGCTAGTAGATTTTTTCTAACCCTTCCTGAAGTGGCTTAGAACATGGAAGCCATGTAAATATCCCCAGCTAATGAGGGCAGCATTGCTATCTCTACACAATCAGGGGTTAAATTGTAATATTTAGGAGGCATGGAAAGTGTTACTTTCGGTTTAATAACAGAAATTGGGGAACCAAGGCAAGTTGGAGGGGCACCAAGGTTACTTATTTAATAACTATATTTATATCACGTTTTCTCAGACAAAAATTATTTCATTCTGGTGCCTTGGGTTCTAAGCTATGCAGTTTGATCATGCCAGTCATAATTTTACTATCACTTACTTGTACAACATAGAATATATGGGAACAGCAGCGGCAAACCAGGTAGGTCAGGTCAGGTCAGAGTTTTAGGGACACATTCTGAGCATTCTGTTGTAGCGCAGGTGCCGGCTGCTCCGTCCAGGACAGAAAAAGGGTTGAGGTGCGCAGTTTTTAAGAAGGAAATTTGGTGCTTTTTTTTAAGAGCATACACGATTTATGTTACCATAGCATTTTTATTGCCATTGATAATATCCCGTTTTCGGAGCACAACCACAGTATTTACCGTTGCTGCTGTGATAAAATATGAACCCAAAGGTTATATATTTTTGGGGAAAGCTCAGTGTAAGGCAATCATACCCCATTTACACTTTCCCTGTGCTTAGCTTGGGCTACTTCTAATATCTGTATTATAGGCCTACATTATTACGGCTAAAAAGTATTTTATAAAGTCTCGTTGAAGAAGACATTATTATGACTTATTAAGGAAAGAAAAAGACTGAGCAACCACGTACACTTAGGCACATTGTTGAAAAATTAATTTAATTCGTGCTGATAGGAATGATCACTTATTGTAGTGATGATACTGCAACGGAAAAAAACCCCAGCAGACTAGAATGCATCTGTTAAGGCTCGATTCCACTTATTCATTTCACACTGCATGAAACACGTTGATGTTTCCAGCACAGTACGGTGTCAGCGGTCGGTCTAGGATCGATCCCTGTCAGCTAACCACTGGGTTTTTTTCTCTCGACATAACCATATGTCCGACGCCGATATAACCGTATTATAATGTGTTGAGTGTGTCGTTAAACAAAAAACAAAAAACACAAAAAAATACTTACGGTGTCAAATGCTTCAAATGCTAAAGAGCATACCTATGTTTCATATTGTATGCCGCATTGACTCGGTGGTGTTCCTGTTCACCCAATAGATATGCCCCGTGTTCAGTATTTGTGGCTTCTTTTTTAATCCTTAAATTTGTTTCTCTCAGTATACATGTATGTATAAAGCTAAAATGACTAAAATTATTCCGAGACCACCATTTTTGCTTAAAGGGCAGAGTTTACAGACCAACAATTGATGGGCAGCAAGTGCTACAGGGTCATACACTGATCAAATGAAACACTATACAAATTAAACCCCGAGATGTGTATGCTATTTTCTGGAGTAAAAAATAAAAATAAAATAAAAAAAGAGAGAAAAGTGAGATTCTCCTTGTGCTACGTGCCCATGTTTTTTGTTAAGATGGTATGCTGGATGTTCACTGGTGGTTTCATGTTACATGCTTAGGTAGAATTGGACTGAATAAATCAGGCTTTTAAATTAGTTTGAAAATGCAACATAAAATGGCATGTGCCTTTGACCTTTCTCAGGTATTGCACATTTGGTTCTCTCCATCTTTCATTTAATCTCGACAGCATTCAATGAATGGGTTTCGAACTTTCGTTGTAAATCATACTTATAAAAATAGTATATTGTTTGGTTAAATTGAGACATTGTTAGTTTTTTTACCATTTCATCTTTTACATATTTACCATAGTTTTTTCTGTAGTCTTTGATGGATATAGTTTGTATGCTTTATTATTGCTCTTGTGATGTCATGGAACATCCATGATTCACCATGTTGTCAGAACTGGATTAACGATGTTGACGGGGGTTTAATCAGAACCTTGTATTGTATGTCTTTTCAGTGATGTTTGTGTGGAAATTAGGGGGATGAAAACACATGTATTACACCATTTTGAGTGCCGTTTATTATGTGAAGATAAACTTTGATATATGAAGACTATACTACTCAAAATTAAAACATCTTTTGATACCACCTGTGTTTGTTTTCATTTTGAGTTTTTGATATTATTGGAAATTGTTATACAAGATTATGAAATCTTAAGTCTATAACCTTCTTATGAGAAGTTTAGGTTTTCAAATTTTGATATATGAAGACTGTACTACTCAAAATTAAACATCTTTTGATACCACCCGTGTTTGTTTTCATTTTGAGTTTTTGTTATTATTGGAAATTGTTATACAAGATCATGAAGGTTATAACTTTCTTATGAGAAGTTTAGGCATTCAAAGTAAAGTTATTTTAAGAAAACCACTAGAGCATTATATGATGAATCGTTTTGTATGTGGTGCCCGCCTGATGCGCGGTCGGTCTAGGATCGATCCCCGTCAGCTGACCACTGGGGTTTTTTCTCGACATAACCATATGTCCGACGCCGATATAACCGTAATTTAATGTGTTGAGTGCGTCGTTGAATAACCCCCCCCCCAAAAAAAAAATAATAATAATTTGTATGTGGTTCCTAACTTGTTGTTAAATTTAAGTTGTACCTATTGCCCTAACTTTCTAAACTGATGTATTGCCACAACGTCCTTTCAGAGCCACCACTCCCCCCACAAACCTTGGATTATAATGAAATACAAGGTGGGGGGGGGGGGGTAGGAGTTATTCTAACCTAGCTATCTATTTTGAAGTGGGTTGTCCCTTATAGTGTGTGTTTTTGTTTAAAAAGCAGAATGCTCTAACATTTTATTGTTGCCAACAAACTTATCGTTATAGGAGTGCCCACGCTGCTGGATGGAAACAGCGATGGGCCTCGACAACTGTATGCATGAACACTAGTATACATACACACTATTGTTAGTGGGTTGGGCCACTCGTGTTATCAATATGATAGTGAAAATAAGGTTACCAATGACACAATGACTATGAACTCTAATTTGACAGACTTAACTAATTTTATTTCATTTTTGATTCCCGCCCCCAAAAGATGAATTTGCTAATGTTAGTAAATGAGTAAAGATAGACCTTGCTTGATATCTTTCTGGTTTTGGTTTTTAAGCTGTGTTTCGTAGTCTGCGGTTCCTCTCTGTGATCTAAAAGACTCACCTTATGGCTATAAGAAAGTTCATTGGCAGTACATGGTGAAAGT
This sequence comes from Dracogyra subfuscus, assembly GCA_016106625.1. Classification (NCBI taxonomy): domain Eukaryota; kingdom Metazoa; phylum Mollusca; class Gastropoda; order Neomphalida; family Peltospiridae; genus Dracogyra; species Dracogyra subfuscus. The sequence continues at coordinate 4,724 of JAECMU010029116.1, read as the reverse complement.
GCAAAAAGTGCAGTATATATACATGTGATTTTTCTCTGTGTCCATGATTGAGAGGCACCATTGGGGTAACTGGAAAAAAGATGGATAGTTTTAATATATGATTAGACCGAGAGGCGGTGTTTCATTGATCTTTGCTGGATATGTTGGGGAATCCAAATTTGACAATGAGGTGGCGCGACTAACGTTATTACTCTAACCCCCACCCTCTCTTTCCTCTACTTGTTAGATAATTTTGATAAGGGTACCTATCTGGTTTTGTTCAGGGCTGAACTTTTATTAATGGTATTAATGGGTGTCAGTCACGATCCTAACAGAGTATAAATAGTAAAAAGCATGGTATACAATTTATACATGAAATAAAACTAGCAGTTTTTGGGGTTATATTCGCTACCTACCCACCCTTGGCCACCCTGGTTGGAGTGCATCGAGGTCGAGGTCAATATTGGTAGCAGCTCTCTTTAGGTGGCGTACAAGTGGGCGGTTTTGAATAAACCTTGTTATAATATAAAAAAGGTAAAGTGGTAAAGTAGCACTTTTGGCCCTTAAGTCAGAATGCATCAAGGTCGAGTTCAAAATTGGTAGCAGTTCTTTCTTGGGGCGTACTAGTGAACGGTTTTGAAATAATGCCGTTGTTTATGCACTAAGTTGTGTTTTTAAAGGTTAAAGCATTAAGTAGGCCAATAATTCTCCACCAACCCACCGTTAAACACCAAGTTGGAATGTGTCAAGTTCAAAATTAGTAGCAGTTCCTTCTCAGCGGCATACAAGTGGGTGGTTTAAAAAAAAAAATGGGCTTGTTTGTGATACACAAACGTAGTTTTAAGGAGCATGTGTGTGTTATGATTCTCCATTCTACCTGCAATTGGTCCATAAATGAACCCATCCCTAGTAGAGCGGATTAGTCATATCACTTTATAATATTTGTTTGGTGGACTGAACGAATTGGTAGCCTGCCTTAAAGGCTTTATGTTTATGTAGTTTAACTGGGTTGAGAATCACGTTAGGCGTGATTATTATATTATGGTTGGTTTCGAATATTGAATCTATCATTGTTTTTTCCCGACTGGTGTGTAATGTGCAATCATGGAGATAATGTTTCATATCTTCCCGGGTAACACACGGGCAGTCAGAGGTATTGCTAGTAAATGAACAGCTATTGAGTTGATTAAATCTACCTAGACATATTTTGGTTATTATTTTATCTATGTAGGTGTTTAGGTCTGATTGAATTAACAGTTGGTTTGATATTGTAGTGCCAGTGGTTGGCGGTCTGATCCCAGCTATTCTGCCATAGATTAGTGTAGTGTTTTTTTTTTGCTTTTGACATCAGTTCTGAAATTCCTAGAGGTATCTGCGTGATGTAACTAGTGATTGAAAGTGCTGTTTTGGCTCCGTAATCCGCGATTTCATTGCCAATTATACCTACGTGGGCTGGGACCCATTCGAAGGTTACGTCTAGGTTAAGTTGGTTCAGTACTCTAAGTTTATTATAGATAGTTGCTAGGATGTCTGGTCATGTAAATTTATTATTTTGAAGTGATTGTATAGAGCTAAGACTGTCTGAGAATATAACACTTTGGGGGTATTGTTGGGTTATGATCCAGTTGATAGCTTCATAGATGGCTGTCAGTTCTGCTGTGTAAACTGATAGGTTATCCGACAGCCTAGAGTATTTAACTAGTTTAGCGTGTCTAGATATCTTTTCTTCTCATTTTTAATATGCAGCCACTAATATTTTATGCAGAAAAATATATTTGATATGTAATTACAGTTAAAAACAAAAGGCCAAATTAGAAAGTACATTATCTATGAACAGTATGAATGTCAAACAGTATAGTCTTTGAAGGGAAACCCACTACATTTTTCTATTAAAAGCAAGGGATCCTTTATATGCACCATTCCACAGACAGGCCAGCATATATCACAACTGTTAAAACACCAGTCGTGGTGCACTGGCTGGAACAGAAGATGTTTGTTTTAACGATGCTACTAGAGCACATTGATTTTTTATCTTATCATCGGCTATTGGACGTCAATGGCTGGAACAAGACAAGACAGACGTCAGGCCAGCGCTTTACCACAGGGCCATGTCCTACAGTTGACTTGTACATCAAAGGCCATAGTATGAACTGTTCTTCCTGTAGGAAAGCAAACATGGAGAATTCCCTTGCCGATTTTTAAAAGTGAGTAGCCATTGTGGTAACTGTGAGTGCATACTAGCTCTCTCTCACTCCTCATCAAACTAGTTGTAGTTCTAAATGAGGTGATACAACACCTCCTGTACTTAGGTCAGGTGATAAGGTTTTACGTGCACATTCAGAACAAGCTGTTTTAGCACACGCCTGTCATGGACAGAAAGGTGGGGGGATGGGGGGGGGGGGACCGCCTGCACTGGCAGGTGCAAGTGAGCACCAGCAGTCCGACCAAGATCGATACCTGGCAGGGATGGTGGTGGTATGGAATTTGGAATGGAGCAGTTACTAGTAATATGCCAAAGGGAATATGTGCGCATTTTGGTTTGAGAAAATGTGGCACAATGTTTGAATGGTCGATCGAAAAAGAAAGGGTACGGAGTGATTATAGGTCTTGATCTTAGTAAGTCGACAGTAGCTCGTTAATTAGACCTCTTGCTGCTGTGGTGTCTCCCTAGGTTGCCCATAGGGCCCTTAGAAAGGGCCTGACTGCTGCTGGTCGTGGCATGACAACCCATCCTGTCCTTTAACTGATAAACTAATTAAAGGCATAAGGTAATGAAAAAATGAACAAAGAAGAGGAATACATGTAGTTTATTATTGTAGCACAAAGCCTGCTTCAGAGATAAATGTACATGCTCAAAATATATAACATCTGTTGAAACCACAATGACGCATTGTCATGCTGCAGGTAGAGCTGGGCAATATTTGTGAGGCGATTTACCTCTGTATCGGTGCAATTTTCAGTACTGACACAATACCAATATCGTGCGGTATTTTCAGTATACTCTGCTTTAAATGCAACCCTGGGTTAAGGCTCGCCCATTAATTTCATCTAAATAAAATGAAATTCCATACACAAAGCTCTCGTCTCATTTTATACCCAATCCATTTTGCATTTGTCAGATATATTGTAAGTGTTTAAGTGTTAAAGCAACAATACTAAATGGCGAGAAACATTTTTCAATATCAAAATTTCAGTATTTAGAAAATTGCTTGGTATAGTAAATCGGTATTGACACGATACCGGTACCGAATGGTATATCGCCCAGCTCTAGTTGCAGGCCTCTGAGAATTGAAAATAATTTATAGGTTACCTAAACACAAATACAGGTAACCCATTTTGTTTTTGCGTAATGTATGAAGACAATGTAAATGATATACTATATCTAATAGGCAAAAGAAAAATCGGTTATGTAAAACTAGACAAGCACAAGCGATATACAGATGGAATTATCATTTTTCTTACAATTTTCAGAGGCCTGTGTTGAACCATTTAAAAAAACAAAACAAAAAGGCATACTAAACTGAATGTTACTCGATATTCAGTAGCTCATGGTGAATGCACATTAAAGGGACATACCTTAGCTTTTACACCATGGCATATTTCTTTTTACTATTTAGCCATTTTTGATAACTAAAATCATACTTGACTTAGATTTTGTTTAAATAATCCAATTCCGTACATTCGATGTGTTTTTTCGGTCATCTTGGTCTTTTTAATACAATGTATCACAAAATGAATTTATCATATTTTTTTAAACGTACATGCGTCTGAGAAATAACAAATATGGAGCAGAGTTTTAGTCTAGTTTACGAGGGTATTTCATCATATCAAATTCACACTCATGTTTCAACCCAAATGTGTTACAGGCTGAAACTAAGGTATGTGCCTTTAAGCCAGATTTTCTTTTATAAAACACCAATTGATGTACAACTTCAATACAGTTCATTGGGGTGGGGGGGGGGAAGAGACACAGATCATTTTCAAATGTGACTGGATGTCGTTTTGGTCACACAACCATTTGAGAGAACACAGTGCAAGATTTATAATATCACACAGTGATATCAAAGATGTTAGCTGCTCCATAATGATGTCAAAAAAATATATAAAAAGTTGGTAATTGATTTCTTCAAATGGGTTTTTGCTAGAAAAGAAAATTTTCACTTGTTTTCAATTTGGTCTATGAATATATGTTAAAGAAAAAGAATACTACATGTGTCCTATAGGTACAATTTATCACTATTGCTTACTGGATAATTTGTTTGAAAACAACTCATGATAAATGATATTAAACGATTACTCATGTAATATTTTTTGGATATACCAAAGAGAAAAAGTCGAAATCAGGATAATATATTTGTTCCTTCATTTGGTCCTATACAAAAATGTTCTCATTCAATTAAAAAACATGTTCATGCCTGGTAACTGTTTATCCAAAACATAACCACTTGCATAACAGTGTGATAAACAGTTCATATGAAGGCATTCTACAGTCTATTCTGATGTTGAGAACTTGATATTTCAATATAGATGGCATCATTCTGCAATAAAAAAATAATAATATATATATATATATTTAACAAAAAGAAAAATTTGTCTCATGGAAATAATAAAAGACAAATGTTTATAAAATAATACCTCATTACATATTAGCTGTTCTTGTTCAGTCACCATAAATGTACGATGTACATGCAAATAAGAAAAGTGATTTAAACACAAACATGCCATTTAAACACAACCACACTACA
>JAECMU010029115.1:0-11089 GCA_016106625.1 Dracogyra subfuscus | reverse complement strand
CAAAAGGAGATACAGTGTTGAAGAGTGAGACAGATAATGTGGGGAGGGGGGATTGCAAAGGTAATAGTAGTAGTTAAACGTTGGTCTTGTTTAACGGGACAACTAGAGCACAACGCTTAATTAATCATTGGCTACAGGATGTCAACCAACATTGACTCGTAGTCATCACAGGGAGCCCGCTACATTTTTCCATTAGCAGCAATGTATATGTTATGTGAACTTCCCTACAGACAGGAAAACACATATCACAGCATTTGGCTTGTTGTGTTGCATATGTTGTAGGGAGAAAAAAACAACACTATCTCACACCATTACACTTCCTCATCCAAATGATATTGGTTGAATAATGTTAAAATCATCAAATCTTTCTCCTTGACGACGGTAAACACGAGCCCGGCCATCATTGCACTGGAGCAACTACCGTGACTCATCTGCGAATAATGCCTCGGACTATTGCCCACCATTCCACCGGATATGACGTCTGCACCAATCAAGGTGTGCCATTCTGTGCCCACATGGCCCCCTTCTTATTACGCCAATGAACCAAAATGTCATCAAAATAATATATTTTTATAAATGTGTATTATCAAAACACCCAGTAAAGATGACCGACGAGTTAATATATTACGATGCATTTTAAGTTTGACAACAAAAAACCCACACACAAAAAAACCTGGCTATTATTATACGTTTGATGTACTTTATAGTCTTTGCATAATATATCCTACATTGACAGGCAGTGGATTATTACTGCACTCGACCTATATTCCCCATTAGGCGCCGATCAAAAGGGCGATTGCTGGGGTGCATCTTTCAGTGGCATTTCGACAGTTTCCAATAAGTTACGAAAATGGCCGAAAACGTTACCATGTAAACGTCCACAGTCGTGACATGACGTCAACAATGCTTACAAAGCGACACTACGTACATTTTTCGGATTATTTCGGGGGGGAGGGTGGTTTCGAAAATGAACCAAGAGGACCTTTTCTATTTTGTTTTTGTACCATCAGAAACCAGAAACCTGTATGTTTTAGTTCTGAAAGCGGACCGTTTGCTTCGGTGGGGGGTGGGGGGCGGCATTGGCCAGTGGGTAGTTGACCATCACACTAATAAATATCGGAGATGTTTAGCTTGATGAACTAACTAGTGGCAGATCCAGAAAATCCATTGGGTGGGGTGGGGGTGGGGGTTGGGGTGGTCAATGGCATGTGGCCGAAGTGATTCTCAAAAGTTCTCGAACGGATTCCTCAGATTTTCCAACGTAAAACAATTACATAAATAAATAAATAATAAAAAGCATTAAAAAAATGAAGCATAACTGTCAAAAAGTTTAGAGGGGTCACTCCCTAGATCTGCCACTGTTGGGGTAGCGAGGGTTTTCTATTCAGGGTTCACCCTGATTGTTCACGTGTGTATTAGGGGGGTGTCTCTGAGAGAGCATGGGCCCCATGTTCCACCCTGGCTAGGCAAGTGCATATTAGTTCAGTTCAGTTCAGTTCAATTTAGTTTATTTCATTTTAACGTAAGAACTGCCCTCGCGGGTGGTGAAATGAAGGGAGCAAATCTAAGGGGGGTCGTGGGCATGCTCTCCCGTAAAATCCTAAAATGTAGTTTCTTGCATATACAAGTAAAATTCATCTCTGCTTTAAGATTTTCCTCAAATAATATTTTTAATTCAGAATTATTCAATAAATCACCACCCGCCCCACTCCCATCCTCCACCTCTACACCGATTTCATATGTCTGGGTTTTGTAATACCAGGTTATATGTAAACCTAGGTTTAACACTGGTTTACGTAAAACGTTGAAACACTTGACCAAGACCTACACCTGTGGTGCATTTCACAGTGTTTAAACGTGTTTTGCATGAGTTACCCGGAGATGTGGAAAGAAACATAAGCGAGAAATAGCTTACACTTCATCACTTTGTAGCTGATACCTACTTACCGGTATATTATTAGCATTCGCATACGAGATGGGGACTTAGCTACCTCCTCCACTCCCCCACAGCCTGGAACAAACCTTCGTACAAAGACAAAACATATGGAGATGTTTTGACAAAATGATATGGCCTGAACATTTTTCACTAAGGTCTCACTACACAGAAGTCATCTGCCATTTAAACCCATGATGAATTGCCCAACTAACAACATACACCAGTGCGAACATGCATTACATAAGCATGTATTTTCGATCCAAAACTGACAACATTTCCGTCTCAGGTTTTTTGTTGTTGTTGTTGTTGTTGCAATATTACCGCATCTGGCTACAATACCGGTCCGAACAGGAGATTCTTTAACCAATTCACTCCGGCTGTCACTTGCACTATATGCCCATGTCCCAAATGGTCGATGCACAATATGAAAAAATAACATGGGCCAAATACAGCAAAAAGGCTTGCCATTAAACATATATATTGTTTTAATTCTTCACTATTTCCTACAAGTGAATATGTGAACCCTAACGTGTCACACTTAGGAACTATAGTGGACCGTGATGAAGAACTCTCACCCGAAAGTGATCTGTGTAGTGAGATCTAAGTGTTTCCATCATTTGACTAACAATATTAGTTATAATCCATGTAAAATTCGTACAGAACCCTATATAGCTGTTGGTAATAATGCATATATCAATTTTTATGATGTTATCGACTGACAGATACTTTTTAACGATTGTGATTTCATATCAAATATATTTTTCTACATAAAATATTAGTGAGTGTACATTAAATATGTTCTGATCGATATAATATTTGTATTCAACTACTAATCAAAATTATACCCAGGTGATTTTCCAGTCTTACATATTAGTTATAAATTTACCTGGAGTAAAAAAAAACAACACATACAAATGTTTCAGTATTATCATGACCTGTTATGGTATTCCAACAACCGGTGCCAAAAATGACAATAAATGACCTGTTATATATATAGAAATATGAGATATTATATTTTTACTGTAAAACATATATAATTTGAAACAGACTATAACACCCAGTTTGATATTGAACACACCTGAGACCAACCCTCTGCTTAGCTTAGTACTTGTGATTCCATCTGTCAGCTTTAATCAGTATCAGTCTGACACTTCTTTGTTGAGTTAAGATGTATGCAAAACATCTTAAAATGTCGGCCATGTTGAATTTTAAGCTGGCTGCTATGATCGAATGGCCAAATGAAATGTTGCCAATGAATTAAATGACCTCAAAAGTGTACACGGACAGAAAATTAGCACACTTTACCTTTGCCTATGGTGACATAATTAACTGCGTGTATTGGTATGCTTCGTCTATTCCTTGATTACTGTTACTGTTGTTTTATTTGTTGTTTTAATGTTCATCTCCAAGGTTCTATCTTGCGCTATCTGCAAACAGATTTATTGTAAAGAAGCCAACAATGTGTTTCTGGTCGTGCTAAACCAATAACTTCCGGCTGGGTCAACGATCGAGGTGCACCCAACGTTTGATAGAGAAGTGAACACCACAAGTCCTGTGTTTGGTGATAAATGTGAGTATGTTGGTTGTAAACGAAAATCATTTCATCTGAGCAAACAAACATATATGCAATTTTAGTTCATCTAATGCCACTGTATCAAATTGTATTGTGCTTGAAACATATATACCTGTAAAAAAGTACTCGAATTTTGTGCGAAACTAACGCAGTGATAGACGCTACCCGTTATCTGATAAATGAGCAGAATGATCCCAATTTGTTATTCTGATTCACTTTAAGGGTGAGGGGTGGTAGTATTTGTATCCGTGGTGTTGATCAATTATTGCGATGCAGATAAGAGTTTAAGCAACATATGTTACTATTGTCGTCCATGGGATTTGGTTTGGTAGTACACACCCTGCTGTGTTAACTTGTAATTGAGAAATATGGCAGCTATCTTAAGACAATGTTACCAGTGAATTGAATGACATCAGAATTAGAAATTAGAAACCATAACATTGAGATACACATTTGTATGCCAATTGTGTTAAAATGACGGCCATTTTGAATTTCTGTGTCTGCCATGATCAGGTGACTTACAAATATGCTAACAACGGATTTCTAATTCTGAATGTTATAAAGAACATATAGCATTATAATATACCCACTTTAGGAAAAAAAAGAAGCAACATTACATAACTCCCTGGACTTATGCTACATTATCTAACAAAAACAACAACAACAACAACAACCCAACATTCCCCAAAACCACTACCAACAACAACACACACAAACAGAACACAAACAACAACATGTGAATTGTGTGAGAGTTCCTCGCATATAATTGTTTTAATGTTTTTTACTTCTTTCTTCTTTTATAGTAACTGGCTTCTTCTTTTTAATATTCACGACCCATTTTTTTTCTTACCAATTATAGGACATTGACTCAGTTGTTGTTGGGTTTTTGTTTGTAGATCAGCACAAACAATTCTTGGTTGTGATACCACGTCCCGATTGCATGGCCATGGTAAATCTGCAGCCCTAAAATTAGCTACCAAGAATTCGAAGTTCTTCCATCTCACTCGTATGTTTTGTGGTCCAGCTACTACTCCACAGGATAAGATCACAAAGGCAGGAGAGACGGAATGTAGCACGCTTAGATGCACATGCCTGAAACATGGACAGGACTGTACTTCCGTTTGTGGGGAATGTAAAGGGCTTAGTTGCAAACATTCAGAGCCATTGACATGACAGAAAGTGACGATTTGGAAATATAATGTGGATCTGTCCATGTGAAACTGAAATGTTTGAGAGATCTGCATATACTATAATGGAACCTGGTTTCTGACATTCTCATTCAGTTCTTGGGTCCACATACTCTCTGAATTCCTAATAACCTGGGCCATTTTTTTCATGGATAGAGCCATAGTTTGTACAAAGAAACAGAAGACACCATTTAGCATAATGATACACTGTTCATTCTTGACAATTTTCTGGGATAGTCGTATCGGGTTTTGTATTGATGCATTCACACGATTAAGTTTTAAATAGGCAATTTGTTCTCAGTGATTAATATTTATTCTAAGATTAACACAACTTATTTGAATCCCAACACACATGGGAAGTACAACTCATGTGATAAGTTTGATTCTTGAGGCTTTCATTTGCTACTTCAATTTTGCCGAAGTTCTGACAGCTGATTGGTACCTAATTTGCATTACATTTTATCATGCCAGGAATATCATATTTTAATTCCCTGACCCTCAAAACATAGGATTAGACAGATAGATTGTCAAACTCTGATGGCTTTCTGATTTTCGAAGGGCGTGGCACCTCATTAACATAAATTAGCATTTTTGACAAATTTCCCGATTTTTCCCAAGTGTAAACTTTTGATATGCTGTTCAGGGGGGTTACCCTGAATAAATGCCCATGGAATAATTTCTGTTGCAATTTGTTTTGGGTTCAACCATAATTTGACTGGCCTAATAATAATTAAATTATATTTCTTATCGTCATACCACGTGTTGTACTGGTAGTGATAATACTTGTAGCGTAAGACATCTTGGAATTTGTTGAATAAGTAGTAGTTTTCGGATCAACGTCTGTGGACAAAACCAAAAAAAATAAGAGTATGTTATGAAACATCAAGTTGTACAACAACATACATATCTTTAACGGATCTGACACATTTAATTGTATTATATTTTAATCATTTTAAAGGGACATTCCTGAGTTTGCTGCAACTTTTAAAATGTTAACCACGAACGAGTGCGAGTGCGAATCATTTTTACATGCTCATATACCACTAGAGTTTCGAGCATGTCCGTACCGGGGCCTGTCTCTGGATAGCCAGGGGCTTGTCCCGGTACAGAAAATTTGTTTATATAATTAAGCAGACAATTTAGAAATTTACATCCAAAAATTATGTGCATCTCTAATTAATATAAATAATAAAGAAACTTTTACTCTTAAATTTGGTCGCTAGATTAGATCGGGTGGTCAAAAAGAAATTAGATAACATTGGTGGCCTGACTGGGGAAGGGGGGGTAGTTGAAAATAGGCATAATGATTGACTGCTCGGTCGAATATTTATATAATTTGGAGCATTTTAGAAAGACAGTCCAAAAATAAATAAGAGTAAGGAGAGAAGATCGGACTATTTAATAACATTAAATAAAATAGTAATTTCAACATAAACTTTTGAACGAAGGTCTAAAATGTTAAAGTCAGATCTGCATGTCCACGTGAGTGGCCTCGTTAAGTGCACATCTCGTCAAAAAAACCCTAGATTGACAGTCAGTAGATATTGAAGGTGTAGTGCTGTGCTGAAATAAAGATGTTGTGAAGCCAAATCCGTCTAAACGAGAGAGAGAATCAGACTAGTGTATAGTCCAGTTGTCATGGGTTGGTATAGTGGTGCGAACGGCCCGACTCTGGAGGATACGAGATGGTATCAATAAAACAAAGTAAAGTCTAGAAAACAGTAGTAGGGGCCGACCCCACTTCCTATTTCTTCTTAGAGTGGGGCTGTCAATATTCCAGCGCTTAAAAATAATCCAACCTTGTGGTGCAGACTCAAAACGAGAAGTGTTCAATCAGTTCCAATGGCCGCAAACTCTCCCAGTACAAAACTTCACTTTGCTGACAAAAACAGTGAAGTAAGGATCCCCAAGTCGAGCCGCGAAAGCACGTGCAATGTGCACAAGCAAAACAAACACTTCTTATAGTACAGTTGATAATCTCTCATATCATAAGGTTGCGCACTACCATTTATTTTCCAATGCATCTACATGCTAATATTGCCTCAGATTAAATTGTGTCAAAAATAACATGATATTGCAAGGATTAAGTGACTACCAATTTTTGAAACTACAGTTACTTGTCGACTGGCATGCAAAAAATCAATAGGGGTGGACCAAAAAAAATATCATTATCCATCCAAATGTCGGGGCCCTGTCTCATATTGCTATTATGCACCCATTTGCATCTGACCGCACAGCACAATTACAAATGCTTTTCCTTAGCAATGACAATACCAAATAATGTACAACTACTGGGTCATTTAATTACTACAAAGGTCAGTCTACCTGTAATCATCAAAGAAAACTTTGAAAAATAAATATTTATATTTATTATTATTTTTCTAATGAGGACCTATTTCCTAAACCAGACTATATGAAGCTGCTACAACTAGTAACGACATGACAAATGGTGGTGTGGTGCCATAAGAACTGTGCAAATTATGACTAAGGCATGACATTTCTACCAGTGTTAGTACATGCCATAAGCTTCATTTTCAGATTGGGAGGTAAGGCAGATTTGACCTTTGAGGACCGTGAAAGTTCAATGACTTCAAAGATTCAGAATATTGATGTTTGGCGTCATTGGTTCATAATAAACATGTTTATGATGTACAAACCATGCATTTGTGTTTCAATAAAAGTGTCTACATATTCCACAGAGCGTTGGTCACTATTTATAGGTTTCTAACTTTGACATCTGAAGACAGTGAGAGGTCAGTTACCTCAAAATATCAAATATTGATGTTAACCAATGCAAACTGTGGTGGCTGGTACTAACACAATTGTTGTTCTTGTGTTTTGTAGGATCCCTGCCTGGTGGTCGAAGTGAAGATCCACGCATTCCAGACCTGATCGTCACTATGGCAAAGTGTCATATCCTCATAGACCCAGCACAGCCCTCTACGTCCAATCAATCAAAACCACCTCGAAGAACTAACTGAGGGCTTTGTATTATTTGCCAAGCAGAGACAGATGAATCTTTGCAGTGCCTACTAAGATCTACATGAGACCTCGTCCAGTTCAAGGGACTTTGCCACAAGCCAATGGAACTTAACGTGAACAGACTGGATGGTGGCGATGACGTAGAAGCTACCTTGAGGAGACACAGTGCTCAGTGGCACAAGAAATGTTGTTTAAACTTTAAAAAATATATATATATAAAAAATATTTAAAAAAATGTTCGCCCAGCAGAGCAGAGCAGACTCAGCTTCAGGACAACAATCTAGTACCGGTACTCCAACCCTGTGCAAACGATCAGCAGCTGCCCACAAGCTTCCACGGTTGACCAAACCTATCTGTTTCTTCTGCAATAAGCCAGCTGGCGCTGCAAACTTGCACCAAGCATCTACACTGGAAATTGACAAGAACGTTTGGAGATGTGCCACTGAACTGGAGGACACTGAACTGCTGGCCAAGCTGCCTGCAGGAGACATGGTTGCCGTCGACGCAGAATACCATCACAACTGTCTCTGTGCATTATACAACACAATCAGACCAACCACACTCAAGGACGAGGATGAGGATCGTCTGCATGTGATAGCAAACATTGCCACCTCTGCGACAGCAGATTCCTTCATTCGAGCCAGCCATGTTACCAAGACCCGTCATGCACACCAAGTCACAGCTGCAACCCTCCACAAGCAGGCATACAGTAAATACTGCACACTGGATGATGAGGTCTTTGAGGAGGTGTGCACACAGCGAGCAAAGGCCAGTGTGCACTTTGACTACTGGATCAAGACCCTGTCCACATCCGTGATATGATGAACCTCAATAACAAACATCCAGATGTCCTGGCAGAATTCAAGTTTGGGAAGTTTGTGATACGCAAGCCCAGCAACAAGTTCTCTGCCATGTCAATTGACCAATGTCGTGAACAGAACAACTCTGTGATCAAAGGGTCTGGTGGAGGTATTGAACTGACAGGAAACCCTGGGTACTCAGACGCTGGATGGTGGCAGGGCCAGAAATAGCCAAGATCACTACAGAGTTTGAAGAGCAGGAGATAAGAGGACATGGTGGTGCTCACGGAATTGGGCATCTTCACCATGACCAGAAACCTGGAGTACAAGCAGTCTTTATGAAAAATGTCAGAGCATTTATAGCAGTGTTTCAAGAGATGGGGAATCCTTTCCTAGAGAACACTCAAGATCTACAGGTCCTTGACACGAAAGACATCATGGAAACCCCAGTGGCAAGAACTGTGAGGAAGATTGAGTCCCTTGGTGACGAGCAATACACAAAGTGTGTTGAAGAAAGACTGGAACTATGCACGAAGCCAGTTACAGACACACTGCCCAAGACTCGTCAGTAGGTCACAGACCAAGACACAGTCAAAGCAGCAGATGCAACTCGCCACAGTGAAGAGTGACTGTAGTCTCTTCTCTAGGCTGTATATTGCATGTCAATCACGTGATGGGAACCTTGACTAGTTCTTCTCCCACGAGAACCAGGCAGCCCCACCTTCACTATCAACAGGAGGAAAACTGCCTTGCCGTCAAAGCAGATCTACTACACTGCCTGAAATCAAATCAAACCGAAACCACAAGCATACCTGTGGTTGATGCCACAATCCTTGACGGAGCAGCTATTGTTCAAATGCTCACTCATGTAGCGGAAAAGACCTTTCAAGAGTATGTGAACATAGTTTTTCCACCTTACATCTCCACTCAACTGGAAAAGGTCCACAGACTGGACCTCGTCTGGATGCATATCTATCTGACACAACCAGATAGAAGAGGGGCAAGGGCGTCAGTAAAAGGGTGGCTCCCTCTACTATCATGCCTAAGAACTGGAAGGATTTCCTTCATGTTGATCAAAACAAGACTGAGCTCTTTGGTTTCCTGTCACGAGAGGCCATTCGTCTTCCAATAGCTGATGGCAAGGACATGTATGAAACATGTGGAACTGAGGTTCTGTGATCTCCTGCCGAATCCGACTTCACTAGCCTCGCCCCATGTTCACTCGAGAAGGCGGACACTTGCATGCTTCTACATGTGGCAGATGCTGTGCAGAAGGGGATGAGGAAGGTGGCCATACGCACTGTGGAAACGAATGTTGTGGTACTGGTTGTGGCTTCTTTCAACAACGTCAATCCTGACGAGCTGTGGATAGCTATTGGTACTGGATTCAGCTTCCGGTACATAGCTGTTCACCAACTGGTTGCCGCCATGAACCCAAGACAATGTGCTACTTTCCCCATCTTCCATGCCCTCACAGGGTGCCACACTGTGTCTTCATTCGCTGGCAGAGGGAAGAAGAGTGCCTGGGAGATTAAAAAAGTGTTTCCAGAGGTGGCTGATGCATTTGAAGAACTCTTACGCATGCCAGTGTCACTGCTGTAGTGCTTCGTTCTGCTGATGTATTACCGCACCAGTGACATCATGGACGTGAACGATGCTATTAAAAAGCTCTTCGCATACAAGCCTAGAGCTCTAGTAAACAGCTCTTCACACACAAGTCTAGGGCTCTAGATAACATTCCTCCAACGCAGGCAGCACTCCAGCAGCACATCAATAATGCATCTCTCCAGGCCAACTGCTGGAACCAAACTCTGGTCCTGAATCCTGAGTTACCAAGCCCATCTGACTGGGGCTGGACAAAGGAGGCCTCTGGATGGCAGCCTCTTTGGACGACACTGCCAGTGGCATCAACATCTTGCCACGAACTAATCCACTGCAACTGCAAGAAGGGATGTACTGGCCACTGCAAGTACACCAAGGTTGCACTCAAGTGCACTGCATTATGTGCATGAGACTGTTAGGTGCAATCAGGCACCTTGATATTTATTGGTATATATGGATAATGCGTCTGTATTACATGTACCAGTATGTACTATACATGTGTCTGAGGTAACTGACCTCACTGTAAGCTTATAGTATTTGTTCAGTGCACATTAAAAATTAAAGTGCAGCAGATGATCATAAAATACCTTTCTAATGATTCTCAAAACAGACAAACTGCACCAGAATCGTGAATTTAAAATTAAAAAAAAAAATGATTTCAATGTAATGGAGGTCATTGACCTCTCACGGTCCTCATAGGTCAAATCTGACTTACCTCCCGATCTTAAAATGAACACTGGTAAACATTCGTACTTACGAAATTATTTGAAGACAAAATCCAGTTTGGGCTTCTTAAAAATATTAAGACCAGAAACACATTGAATATACAAACACTGATATTCTAAACAAGAAAATATATTTAATATGTAAGTTTAATCATAGAAACACAGCAAACTCAGGAATGTCCCTTAAATCAATATACATACATATACATATTTCCTGTTTGTTTCATTAAAAACTATAATTACAACAATAACAACAACAATAACGATAATAATAATAATAATAA